>OMLJ01051704.1:0-10606 GCA_900302595.1 Gadiculus argenteus | reverse complement strand
GCCATCTCGATGAGGTTCTTCCTGAAGGCCACCACACGCCTGCCCTTAAAACTGGTGAGCTCTGTGACCAAGTCAATCAGTTAGGGTTAGCAACACACATGTGTAGTGGGCCAATACAGTCAAGATGTCACACACACACACACACACACACACACACACACACACACACACACACACACACACACACACACACACACACACACACACACACACACACACACACACACACACACACACCTCTCTTCCCGGACTCTGAGAGCTTGTCAAACTTCTGCAGGCATTGCTGCTGCTGCTCCTCCGCCTGGGGGATATCTCTGCTCTTTAACCTTGCTTTATCCAAAGCCTTGTTGGAGTTCTCATAGTCAGCCAGGGCCCGTGCGCGCCTGTACAAAAGGTCCTGAAGGGAACGCAGATGAACCCGATTAATGTACTCATCGGTATGGACAAGTCATCAATGCTATGCACCAAACATGAAACTTTGCAAATTGCGCATATCTAGCTGAGCTTGGACCTCATCATGAATACATTGACTGTGTTTACGTGCAGGAGCATAATCGTGTAATGAACGTATCGAATGAAGATTGGTTTCATGTAAACAGGTTTATTTGATCTGCTTCGCCAAAAGGATCGTCTCAGGATCGGATTAGCGAAGCCGATAGGATGGCTGGCCTTGAGCCGGTCCTAGTCGGCTATCTACCGGCATGTGTACTCGATCGGATCGTATTACCGGGAGTTCGCGTCCTGCGCATGCTCGAGAATTTCAGCCGGGGATTTCACAAAATGTACGCTACTGTTGCCTCGTCAAACTCCTCGTACGCCATCGTTGTTTGTATGCCGCCAGATAGTTTGATGTTGCTTTTACGTAGCTGTGAACCGGAAGTGGCTCTAGTACCACTTGTTGAAAGGGCTACAGCGCCACCTAGCGTAGCGGAGTCAGCCAGGTCTCCGACCATTATTCCAATCTGATCCGATGCATGTATTCTCGGACAAGTGACAGCCCCCCCCCCATCGAGTGCAACATCGGCTTACAGCTTAATCCGATCCGATCCGATCTGGTCCGACCATGTTACCGCAGTCATTGTGATTTGCAGGCGGTGTCCTGAGGGAAAGCGAGGCAGCGGCTGAAACGTGTCTCACCTTGGCGGCCTGGATGTCCCTCATGTAGTACCGCAGCAGCTCTGTGAGCTTCAGCTCCTGGTCGGAGGCCACCCGACCCTCCACTTTCTGCAGAAAACCACACAACACAAGGCCTGTGTTAAATGTAGGATTTTTGAGTGGGCTGTAGCCCATAAATCTGAAACATGTCAAATTTTGCCTGCAGCCATGAATTATCATTAGATGGCAGCCTTGTTCTTTTTCTTTTTTTACCCTCAGCTTCTCAAACAGGTCGGCCAACTTCTCAAAGTGTCTGCGGAAAACATTAAAAAAAAAGGTTGAATTAGTGCTTGTTAAAAGTGACATGAACAACCTATACATGGTTTCAAGTAAAATAAGTCAAAGTTATACGTTCAAAAGTTGCCATCAAAAAGCCAAAATGTCTTTGGGTAGGCTAAATTCAGAAACTGGATGGCTTTCATTCCGTATGTACAAGAGTTCCATTTGACTTAAGGTTACCAAGGCATGAGGGCAGATTGAGGCGATAATACAATCACATCTGATCTGTGTTTGATCATATCATAAGCACCTATCATAAAGCAGTTAGAAGTGTGTGGCAGTTTCAGGTAAGTTTAACCATCAGCCATCTCCTTTGATCATTATTAATGATGGTCAACCTTTACAAAGCTTGAGAGAAGATTATGATAACCTAACTAAGGTAGTGTAGTCTCGGTTACACAACTCAACAGTGTCTGATGTATGATAATGGTATGGTAATTCTTTGCCCAAATAGCTGCCTCAATCCAGAGCTAAACAAAATGGCAACAGTAATTAAGCAGCTTTTCATTACAAATGGAGAGTATGGGAAGCCTGTGGCTCGATGTTCTAAATAGATCAATATCTTTCTGCAGCACAGTGACAGTTCAAAAATACAAGAGTCTTTCGCTCTTAGGCCAGCTATTTAATGGGAGAATGTGTTTGATAAACATGTGTTAGTAACATAGTAGAGCAAAGGCTAACTTGAAGGCGTGGTCCTGGTAGTAAAGTAGTTCACCCATGTAGGACAAGGCTGTGTTCCACATAGCTCTTATTTCCTACATGGTAACCAAGCCATTATCATTTCAAAACATCTCAGACCCTGCTCTGTCACCCAATGAGAGCTCTGCTTAGTTGTCCCAGGACAAGTTCCCATTCAGCAACCCAAGACTGTCCGATAACCATCTACCTACCTAGATATGTGCAAAGGGGGTCTGCAATATTTCCATTACTTATATAAGTACCATCTGTACAAACTAGCGAGCTGCACTAAAAAAACATATACAATCGTTTTCTGTTGGCATGACAATTGACGTATTGAACCCGTCACACACAACCTTATGGATCACTTACTTTTTAATGGCTGTGCTATCGTCAGCAGATATGCTGCTCAGAGTGGCTGAGATGTGAATGTAATCATCGGCCACATCTAGTGGGAGAAGAGAGTAAAATCAATCCAATGAAACGTGTTCCGCACCTGGTTAAAGGTAAACAAAAAATGAACTCAAAAGGCATAACTCCTTCAATACTTTTGTGAGAGCGAGTCATTTTCTCTGCTTTGATAGTGGAGTCTTTAATCTTGCTATAATAATCCAGCAAGAACGTCTTCTCCTGCTCAAAGAAATCATCCACTTCCTGCAAAAAGAAAACTCCAAACAAAAGAAAATAAATTAAGAAAAAAAGGGATACTGTGAAAATTCAAACTGCCAGCTGGCAGTGATGCTGGAGCGTGCTCGTGGCTCCACTGCCCCACCTTTATCCCAGAGATGATGACCTCATCCGCAGTCTTCACCATGTTCTTGAAAAAACCTCCAAACATTTCCTTGGCATTCTTCCTTCGCACAGTCAGCTAAAATCGAAAAACAGGATTTTTTTTTATTATCGTGAATTGATATTATTCGATTTGAGACGAATCTAATTGACATCCTTGTATCAAGTCTGGATCTTTGCACGTATAACCGGTATCCGTGGCAACGTCACATTGTATATTTTCCACACACGGCATGTATACATGTTATTGATTGCACTGTTCTCTCTTTTAAAGTGTTTTTTGAACAGTATTTTGTTTTTGTGTACCTGCATAATGACAATTAAAGTGAATTGAATTAAATTTAATATAACATTGGCAGTGCTGCGGTGTGTAATGCTGTTGCAAGCACTGAAAGCGCTGTTCCTAGCTGGCATGTGTAGACCTTGACACTGAATGGGCCCAGAAAAGGCAATAATGCTGATCTCAGCAGGATGTAGGCCATGTATCACATGTCTTCTCCATTTCCCTGCTTCCTCTCCCTCCCATTGAACAGCGACAGCATAATAACACACTCACGTCCTGGTCGTATTCCAAGAAAATGTGAAAGTTTCTATCCTTGCTCAGAATAGGGTGAGACGACAGTCTTTGTAGGAAGACTTCATGGACCTGGACAGTCTTTTTGAACACAGCTAGATATTCACTGAATGAATGGGAAATGAAACAAGGGACAGTAAATGTCAAACAAACATGATCTTGATAGCGTGAAACTGATAAGGGGTTGACCACGAGAAGAACTCACGCCTCCAGTTCCTGCTTCATCTTGGTGTACTCCTCCTTCGTCATCGTGGCTTCACCTTCCCCCAGTTTGTGCATTTTCTCTCTTGGGCTCTCAAAGTCAGGTTTGGGTGGGGCTGGGGGGATCTGATAAAAAAAAAAATATATATATATATATATGAAATTGGCCAATAGAAAGAATGACATTTCCATTATGTCCACGATATGTTAACATGTGTCTAGGTTAGTATAATTGAGACTCACGATGAGCCCGGCGTACTCCTCCGTCTCCACCAAAGTGTCATGGAGCCAGATGAAGTCCTCATGTTGTCTGGGTACTGAAAAATCAGGCTTCTGGAAAGAGCTTAAAGTCGTCTGGGAAGAGAGAGTTGTTTTCGTTCAATGACATCTCTCACACTTAACGTAAAGACATGAAGAAATTGTGTTTGTTTGGGGCAAAGTTTTACCTTAGTATGGACGGTAAACTTGACTTTGTCCCTTTCGCAAAGAGCATCAGGAATGTCAATAATAAGAGAGGCATCATTGTTTAGGTCCACCGACACAGATCGTGTCTAAGATAAGGATACAAGAAAACAAATTGAAAGTTAAATAATGGTGAATATTATTCTGGGGCTGTAACATTGTGTACATTACCATATAGGCACACTTTAAACAATGCAAAGCACTGGTATTCTGTTCTTATTCACAAGAAGAAGTGAAACGTTGGCAAACCATTGGGAAAGGTTGGTGGATAAAACAGTAACAATGTTGTGGTTATTGTTGTGGATTTCACTTCACTATGGATTTTTGCTTGCTTTTGGTCAAGGGTTAACTTACATTTTGAACTGGTAAATGCAAGTTGAATTCGTAAGTGTGATAGTGAAGTAGACTACAAAAAAAGGAAGTCGATTCAGAAGGTGTTCAATTATACACACGAAAAAACACGTTTCACTCCCATACCAATTCTCTTCACTTCCTCTCCACCAGATTCTTTCCATTTCAAGCTAAACACATCTGATACACAAAGTATAGATGTCATTGAAATGCACCACGCCAAACCCGAGGAACTCAAGTGTGGAGACGGTTTGAATCTGCATCACATTTTGTATGCAGTCGGTTGAATCATACAGAAAAGTACAGTGCATGTACATAGTGCATGCAACTTAGTGTTCAGAAACATTGGAGTAACATTACAATACTATTTCCACTATTCTTATTAACATCTTCACTCCAGCTGTAGGGGGGCTGCCAGCCCACCAGTGAACAGTACACACACACACACACACACACACACACACACACACACACACACACACACACACACACACACACACACACACACACACACACACACACACACACACACACTATATGCATACGTTTGATTCTTCCAATGGCAATCGTTTGTAGTTTAATAAACACTAGTTTTAAAAATATGTGGGTCACTTTCAGTATCTCTACATAAAACGTGTCCATGCTAGTCAGCTAACCAGCATAAACTTTGACGGCTGAAGAAGACTCCCGTATCTCGACTGTCTGAAATGACTCCTAATCTGTACACTCCAGAAGTATTGCAACAACAAAGAACGTGACACGACCACAGGCGATGCCTTTGCAGAACTATTAAAAACGATGATGATTGATCGACGTTGTTTTATTCGCTACCGTCCACTAGCCAGACAACACATCCCCCCTGCTAGGGATCGTACCCGTGTCACCCAGAGACGGAGCTTTGTGGGTGAACGTTACCTTCTCTTTGTCGCTCTCCCCCAGGGCAGTGGTCATGACGAAGGAGCTCACGGTCCGAGGCACCGACTACCGCTCTGTGGATCTAAGATCTAAAGAGTACAAAACAATGTCGGACTAGGAGGTGATTGAGCCAGACAGGCAGTTTGCTAGCTAGCTGACAGGCTGTCTGTCAGTCAGATGTTTTTTTTCCTGATGACAGCGTAAATCCCGCCCAAGAATAATATCTGCCAGAGGAAACTGTTATTGGTTTAGAGCCCGGAGACGCCGCGTTGGCCTTGGGTCGCACGTCAACGTCGCCGCCATATTGGAGAGGTAAAGGCTGGCCTGTAAACAAATCCAAGTCAACTGGGGGAGCCTCGCTTTTTTTTAGTTAAATAACTACTTTACATTTCTCAATCGACTAGAGTGAGTTGTTTTTTTAAATGGGTTTATGATCTATTTGGAGTTAAAAATATATACCGGTAAACCTAAATGTATATCTAAAATATCTAAAACATACATCATATAATTTATTATGAATATACAACGATTAATCGAAATCGGTTGAGAAATGTCGTAATAGTTAGATATCAGTAAATGTCGTTATAGTGCTTTCTATCCAGAAGAACCGCTGCTCCTCCGTTAGTTTGCTTCCATTTGTTTACAGGCCAATCTTGACCTCTCAAATATGGCGGCGACGTGGACGTGTTGCAGAAACGGGTCGAGGAAGTCAATGCGCCGTCTATCAGAGAATCTATGCATATTTACACCATTTTAAGTCTGTGTGTCTCAGGGCGCTATGTGTATGCCTTTAAACATTATGATATATTTTACAGACAGTGCGTGGCTTATATTGAGATCTATTTGACTGATCTCTGTTGGTGTGCTTTATCGGCATGCACTGAACAGCTATACCACACGAGAGCATTACGATGTAACAACGCGAATTGCATTATGGGTAAAGATAAATAAATGTAGTTTTAACTCGCAAGTCCGCTGCCGTCGTTCTATGCTCGCACGTCAATGTAATAACTACATTACCCAGCTCTTAAATGAGAGCAATTCAAAACGCGCGTCGTTTAGGAAATGTACTAGTAAGGTGAAGCGCTGTCTCCCCAACAAAATGTAACTAGTCCAACAGTTCCGTTCAAACTACAAGTGTGAAATGTTGACTCAACCCGCAAAAATGTACCGTTACCAATTGCTGCGTTTTGGTAAGCATTTAACCTCTACTGGGTTCGCGTCTGGACGTATCCATCAATATGTTTACCATTCTCAGAACTTCTCCACTTTCAATTTCAGCTTGTCTCCCAAGAGAAACAGCCCGTACAGCTTAGTGGACAGTGAGCGCTATTCTTCTCTTATAAAATCGGTTGTCAGATCGAGGGTGAGTTCCCAAACCCCTGAGTCACTTGAAGTGGAAGACGATCACATATACGGACCCGTTGTCAAGTCACAAACACACGTTCAAAGGCATGAGTCCAGGGAGCCTAAAGTGAGTTGGCCATTGATAAACTGTGACAGTAGAACTGATTGTTTTGAGGGGGGCGTTGGACCTCTGACCCGGATCCCCCTGGAGCGGGGTACAAGACGGTCTCTAGTCCCAAGTGTTACCCGCATTCTCCAGAAGACACTATCACCCGAGCAATTGTTCTATTTGGAGAGATGGAAGAAGAGGATGATTGCAGACCTGGGAGAGGAAGGTTTTAAAGAATACACTGAATGTAAGTTAATTTCCAGGAGGCATACTTAACGAAAAGGTAGTTTAAAGATGTGTGGGATCCTAAACGTGTTGACTTGAGTATTTAAAACCCCCTACTTAATTGTACTACTTCTTCTTTTAGGTTTATTTAGAAATGGCAAGCTGTTCCATAATGCTGTGGAGGATATTCTCACCGCTGAGAATAAGGACACAGATCCTTCAGATGCATCTGGGTCACTGGAAGTGGACGGTTTTGTGGAGAGCATCTCTCACATACTGGAAGACGTCAGTGGAGTGAGGGCCATAGAGAGCACTGTACAGCATCGGGCCCTGAACTATCTGGGCATTGTGGATTGTGTGGCGCACTACAGGTAAGCCTACATTTTATATTTCATATTTCATTGAGTCCTGAGAATAATTGTCTATGCCATAATGTATGAAGACCTGTTTTCTATTTGTTGGTTTTCTTGAATCTTTAGGGGCGTACTGTGTGCGATTGAATGGAAGACGTCAGAGAGACCCAAGCCGTATCTCAGCAACACGTATGATAACCCTCTTCAGGTTGCAGCGTATGCGGGGGCTTTGAATAACGATGACAACTACAATTACCAGGTAATTGGTTTTCAGTAATGTGTTTTACAAGAAAGAAATAAATGCTTAAATATGTTCATTTTACGAAACTGGCCACGTTATCCTTCTGCTCAAACAGGTTGAAAATGGACTTATTGTTGTGGCCTACAAGGATGGCTCCCCTGCACACGTTCATCAGCTGGGCTTGGAACTGCTTTCGGAATTCTGGAAAAAGTGGTTGCTTCGCTTGGAGGACTTTGTAGAGCAGAAATGAGTGAGGTCAACATTTTAGATTGGACTTGTCTGACCACATGGCTACTTGTTGGTTAAGGAAAGGGATTTATGGCACAATGAAACTATTCTGAGAGATGTGGTTGTATTTTATTCAAGAGTATATATTTTTAATACATATTTGTCAATATTAAAAGTTTATGAAATCCAATATATTCAATATCTGAGGTTTTTACTGCTGATTTAATTTCAAAATTGGAATATTTCAATGACCATTTCATGTCAGTGAATGCCATTTTTTTTAAGGAGCAATAAAGTGGAGTGTGTTTTCCTCTACAGACCCTCTTGAAGCCTTCAAATTAAACTACCGATTTAATTAACAATTTACTTCCCACTTAATATATACGGAAGTCTGCTGTACAGGAGTGGTCTCTTGAGAAACAGGCAATTGATGAATTTCGCATGATCAGTGGTTAACAGAAACAATAGTCAAACAGAACAATGTAAAACATGGTCGATTCCAGAACTGGATGTAAATTTACAGCACCCTTGACAATTTTACCCTGATAAATGCTTGTGAAATGTAAACCCTTTGATGGTTGAGTCAGAAACCCAACTTAATCTATATATGATATGATCGAGGTGATTCAAGTAGAGCAATGCTTAAATGCATTGCATGATGTTGCATCCTCAGAAGTTGCATTCCCACCAGGCAGCCCTGTATGACGGATCTTCAACAAAGCCCAGGTTCTTGAAGAGCTTGTAGGACACTGTGTTCTCCTCCTCAACAAAGCAGTACACTGGAAAGCCCTGGGCATGGAGTCTTCGGGCCAGGCAGCTCACCAGGGCTTTGGCGTAGCCCTTTCCCCTGTGTGCTGGTAGTGTGTGAAGCATGCCCATGGCACAGTAATCATACAGTAGAATCCAGGAAACAGGTTGGCCACGGTCATCGATGATGCAACATGAGGGTAAGTTGCCAATCATCTTTTTGATACGTCTGGCTCCATACTCATCCCCTCCGAACTTCCACGTTGTGTTGACTAATTCAACATGGGAGTCGTTCAAAGAGGAAACCGTAAAGTGATCCTCACTGTCAAAATTTGAAGAGCAGAAAACGTTTTCAATACAATAACGGTTTTTGTCTACTTTTTTTGGTGACCAATTTAATCAGAAAAATATACAGCTAGTTCTTAACTGAAATGGAGTAACTTTTCTATACAGTATATTGGTACAGATACAAAGCCTACCTGTGTTTTGGTGAGAGCAGGGAATCATAATCTGTCAAATGTAATAGATGCACCTGACATAGGCCTCTGAAGCTGCTGCCTCTTTGAGAGGATATTTCTTTCAACAATGGCGTGTAAGAGTTGTCTATTCCTATATGAGAAAGAAAGCCGAACATTGACAGTCATTGAGTGTGACCTGAGTGGTTCTACGATTGGATCTGGACTCTAAACTCCAGAGATGCACAATGTACACAAAAAATTATAGGCATTCCTTAGGTTAACAAATTCAACCAATCTTAATTTAATTTGAATGATAGTTATTCTTACTATAAAAATAATTAACTTGTTTAAGCAGGTGCATCTATTAATAATAAAAAGAAGCTTTGCATAGCCATTAAATTGTACAATACAGTATGTCAAAATATAACAGTGTATACTTTAATTTGTATTGCTTTGACTTGAATTGTTTTCTTCACAAATCATATGTTCTTACTTTTGCTTTCCTTCAGTGTAAAGCAAAGGAAAGTTGAAAGAAATATATATTTATTTAGATATTTTTTAATTGTCTTACCTGCAAAAATGAAAGAGGCACTCCAGTCAACAACGTCATCTTCTTTTAAAATATTTGATAAAATCTGCTCATCCATGCAGAAAAATGACACCCGTTTCTTGACCTCTTCAGCACTCTTGTTCTAGAAATGAGAAACACAGTAAACAGTATGCATATAATAAATAGTATCTCAACTGACCATGGTCGCTAATTTGGACCATTGGTTAACACCACTAGCCGGTGATAAGGAATGGTCTTCGGAGTCACCACTCCGGACCACAAGCTTCAGCAAAGGTGGAAAATAACTACTAAGACCACTCCAGTGGAACGGCCTTCTTGGTTCATATCCACTTTCTCTAGCTGTGTTGACGACACTGTTAGTCTAATAAATGTCACATCATATCATTGGCTTACAAATGCTTTATTATCTAATCACCTTTTTATGCAATGCAATGCAAATGTACCTCGGTTTGGGGACGGCAAACTATAAGGTTAAACTCCGGCCACGCATCCACACAGATCTCCACAATAGGTCTGCTCCCTTGGGTTCTGTTCAGAGCGAACAGAAGTCCACATACCTAACATAAACCCAGAAAAGAATATACTATGGAAGGTGATCACTGCCATATTCTTTTTTTATTCTAAATATATTGAATTGTTTATATTGAAATGTAAACTCAACTGAAATATTACATATTGAACACAAGGTTATCTGAATTAAAAAGTTTTGAATAAATCTCTTTGAAATTGCAATAGGTCATTTTAAGTTGTGCCATTTAAAAATCACGAATTCAAATGAGAAAATCACCGTTCACTAATGCAGATACAATGTTCAAGTTGCAGATATTAGTAATACGGTGTTAATTAGACTGCTCATATTGAAGTGCTCGAGATACGGACCAGAGAATTCATGCAACAAGATTGAAAGCCAAGGACAGGCCTAA
>OMLJ01051687.1:0-10351 GCA_900302595.1 Gadiculus argenteus | reverse complement strand
TCGTCACTTTCGGTTCACGCGGCCGCATTCCTATCAATCAATCAATTTGTGGCGCTCTTGTGTGGCGCAGCGCCACACAATGGCCTATGTGTGGGAAACACTGGTGTGTGTGTGTGTGTGTGTTGTGTGTATGTGTGTGCGCGTGCATGTTTCTTGTGAATGTGTGGGTTGTCTGTATGTGTGGTCCTTTTGTTTGTTTGTGTGTGTGTTATCTCTCTTGTTATCTTTCTTTTTCTGACCGTTAAACTAGAGCATTAGCAGAGTGCTAAAACTCCTCTTCTGCCCCAATCTCTTCCTCTCACCCACATGGATGACGTGAGTGTTTGTGTGGTTAAAGTCTGTAGCACTGACACGCTGTACGGGTGTCTGACTCCAGGTGAAGTACACCAGGATCTACCTGCGGGACACCACCCTGATCTCCCCCTTCCCCCTGCTGCTGTTCGGCGGGGACATAGACGTCCAGCACAGGGAACGCCTCATCACCGTGGACGGGTGGATTCTCTTCCAGGTCAGAGGTCGTCGCTGTGCTGCTGTGAATCCGTTTTTTTTCAAATGGATCAGCCGTAACCGCTGTGGTTTGTGTGTGCACGGCGGTGTCGCAAACCTCGAAACCAGATGAAAACGGAAGTAATACCTTCCCATAGACCAGACGTCTGTTTTCTTAGTTTGTATGAGCAGATGAGGATCGGGAGTTGTCGTCCACATTTTTCTTTTTGTTGGCACACTGTCTACACAGTGCACCCCCAGACCTTCATCTTACTGTGGGTTTAATACCAGGGGGCGGGTCCTTTCTGTTATAATGTTTAAATCCACGTCTGTTCGTTGTTTTGTGGTTCTATTTATCTCATTGAATGCCGTGTGTCCAGGCTCCGGTGAGGATCGGGGTCATCTTCAAACACCTGAGGAAGTTGATGGACTCGCTGTTGGAAAAGAAGCTGGCCAACCCCAAGATGAACCTGGAAGGTAAGCCTTCCCCTGTGCCCTATATCTCACAGGTTCCTCTGCATGTTCCACATGTTTTACATGTGTCTCTGAGTCTGTTACATGTAACTGAGATTCCCCCAGGTCCCAGTGAAAGTAATACAAAGTCCAACGATGACGTTCCAAAGAGTTTGATTTGTCGCCTCAACCTAATGGAGAATATTTAGAGAGGCTGTGCTTTCAGTAGAAAACATGTTGACGTACAGTACATATAGCAGCATGCGTTAATACTGCCTCCAAACGATTAGCTCTCGAGGAAGTGATGCTAGGAATAGGAACCATTCCCCTGGATGCATTATCTGCTTTGAGAGAAAAAGGAAGAATTGATGGTAGAAATGTTCTTTTGTGAACGTCATCCAGGAAATCTTGTTGTTTTTCAATGGTTTCACTTTCAGTTGGAGTTTAATTTATGTAACTTCATTTTAATTATCTGATCCTAGTTGTTACTTTTACTTGTTTGACTTATAAGCAATTTTTCTATGGTACACAAAATGTAGAAAAATATACAACAAACATAACATACTATGTCTTTCTGCGAGGTATGCTATATTTAATTACTTGTTCCTGTCTTTTTTTTTTCTTAGACGAGAAGACCATCCAGTTGATTTTAGAGTTATTGAAGACGGAGAACACTGTTAATCCATGAACGTTATTAGGATGCAGTACTTTTTAACAAGGATGTTGTATACTTCATAACCACTACAACTGGCCTGTGCCTCGTGTTTGATCATGTTATTAAAAGTAATTTATCCCAAAATGAATTTAGATAGATTTGTATGATGTAGGAAGGGTGATGCTTAAGAAAGACTGTATGAAATGTCCCTGAAAAATAAACAAACGTATGGCATTTCTTACAGTATGTAAAGGAGTAAATATATATATTTAGTTAAAAAAATGTGTTTGATTTTAATTTCCACTTCCATGTATTTTTATTGCAATGCGTGGTTTCAGAACTGTCCTTTCTCTAAAGACTTATTTTTTCCAGTTATCTGGGAGTCGCGACATGGCTTAAAGCATTAGTAACTGAGGAAAAAGTTTGTAAAACCGTTCTTAATTAATTAAAAAAAAGATGTAAGTGTTTTTTTGTTTTAGGAAGTCCCTTGTTTCATAGTAGTTTAGGATAGAAACACAATGAATGACATTATGAAGTTCTCTTTCCTCCTTGTGAGAATGGCATGGCGAGTTGCTGGGTTTCAGACTAGATTCCTCTTTTTAATTAATTCATGAACCAAACCGTGGCTCCTACAGTCAGTATGTACTGGACGAAAGGTTAAAATGACCTTTGTTATTATTGGTTGTTTAATCGACTTGAACTAAATTGTACGTCGGTGTGTATGTATGTGTGTTGGCGTGCGTGTGCATGGGTCGCAAAAGAAAAGTAGTTCTTGCCTCAACCTCATGTCCTACTGCTGATAAATGTTTATCAAAATGTGTACATAAGGAAATAAAAACAGGCTAAGAATATGTGACTAGTTTGCTCATTGTTTAAGGTTAGTATTGTACAATGGACATATAGTCGATAAAATGTATGAAAGTATGCTTGTATAGTATGCATAAAAAATATATACTATAAAAGACCACTATTGATGATTTATTGCAGACAGACATGCAGTTAGAATAACATGTTTTTAGATCGCATGCTTGTCAATCAATTACCTTTTAAGATATAACATTGTTATAACTTATGTTGTAGGCTAATCATTTATCTTCCTCAATGTACATAAATCTATGTATTTCTCAGTAACACGTTTTAAATCACATTTAAATAACTTTCAACAAACTTGTATCTATATGCTCAGTTGAGACCTATTAGATGCACTGCATTTCAGCTATCTCTGTGCTTTGGATATGGTGACTTCTAGATTGTCACATAACACAGCCTTAACAAAAGCATTTTCCTAGAACTGGATAAAACTGTACCCCGGCTCCTGCAACGTTGAGTAGATCACATCATCTGCAATCCAAACAAATTTGTAATAACAATAGAACTGTTTAAAACTGTTTTTGAATTGGTATGCCATAGAAACGGGTCATTATCTGCCATTATACGTTAATAAATTGGAATCAAGTGTTGGAAATGGAAGATTTACCACCAGGTGTGATGTTGAGCCATTACAAGCCAATTCAGAATCTTCCCCAGTGTATTTACAAGTGAGAGAGTCCATCTGTGGTATTTATTTCAGGTGGATCTGTCTTACATCAACATCACACCTGATAGTTAAATATATAAAAAAATCAGACATTGTGTAGTTTGCCAGAGATCAGTAGAAGTATCCAAGTGTATAAAATACATACCTGTTCCCGGATCAGGTAATGGACTCCGCCTGTATCTCCGAAAACAAAAACATTGAGTATACAACAAAGTGCTTAACTCTTTGAGTGCCGCGCTGTTTTCCAAAGCTTTGGCCCAGAGTGCCAGCAATCTAGACCATTGTTGACGATTTTTGTAGAGCCACAGCATATTCTATATTATAGCTATGGACACCTACTATGGCTCGTTTAAAAGGTGAAACTTTAAGCTCTCAGTGGGTACAAACCGTTTATTTCTACATGCCTCCATACCTGAGAAATCCCAAGCTAAACAGTGGCTGGTTTTCATCAAAATGTTTTTTTTCTAGAAATGGACATATAGCATCTTTTATGAAGTATGCACTGTTTGAGCCTGTTGCTCTTCTGACACTTCGATCATCATCTATTTCAGTTCTGTTCATCATAGAGTTCCCAAATTCAGTGTGTTCGAGTGTCTATTTTCGTAATAAAAAGAAAAGCTAAAAACGATGCATTTTTGGCACTCAACGCATGGGAACAAAAAACTCAAAAACTCGTTTTTGGCACTCAAAGAGTTAAGAGCTGATGGTGAATGGACTCAGAGAGCCATGTGTTTTTTCTCACCTGTTGATTGGAAGAGCTGATTTGGAGAGCTGGCCAGCATTTGGATTTCTGTCACTACTGTAGAAGTTTTCGTACAAAACGGGTGCTGGATAAAAAGTTAGACATGAACCATGCATAACGTGAATGTGTGTTTATTGATGCAATTAATAATGTCTACGTTGAATGTTGAACCATTTGGTCAATTGTAAAAAAAATAACTCTTGATTGAAGCCAAAGTTTAAAAAGTTTTTTTTTTTTCTCGCATTGTTTAAGTTAATGTGAAGTCATCGTGTGATGTCATCGTGTGATGTCATCGTGTTAGCCCTGTGTGTCTACCTGGTGGTTTGTCGCCGGTCCGTCTGAGATGTATGAAATATTCAATGTCCTCTTTTATCTCACACTGCTCCAAGGACTTCCTCACCTCCTCGTACAGCTACACACACACCACACACCACACACCACACACCACACACCACACACCACACACCACACACCACACCACACACACACACAGATAGGGTATAGGCAGGGGTGGAGGTCTGCCTGCTGAGCCTGCGGTTAAAGGGTTGATTCTGTTCCCACGTTCACACGCCTCAAGGACCACACAGACGCTTCAACGCAGTCGTGAACCTTTATGGTTCCGCGTTGGGTTTTACTGAGCGGACCAATCACAGCCCTTGCGGCTGCGTTGCCTCAATAGAAGGTTACAATTTTTGGGAGCTGCACGTCAGGCCCCTTGAGGTGGACGCAAGGAGGGTTCGCAAGGACATAAGGGGTCCGTAAACCCCCTTGCGTTGCGTGAACGTGGGACCGTAATCAGCCCTTGAGGCAGGGGTGGAAGTCTGGGGGTGCTGGGCCCCGAGGTGGTGTAGATTCCATACCTCGTCGCTGGTCACAGACTGCTGAGACAGCTGGTTGACGTGGGTCCAGACGGTGTTGCGGAGAGTGCTGATCCTCTCCTTGGCCTGGGTCTCAAACACCTGCAGAGGACACGCCTTTAGCTAGCCTACTGTGAATGAGGGCATTCTTTGTCATGGTTGTAGATTGGATCAGGTAGGAGTAACACTTTAGCTCACTTCACAGGCGTTGGCATGTTCATTCAGCCAGTCATTTCTTATCTTTGCCAGCGACGTCACGTTCTGCAAATACACCTTGTCTGCCGAAAAAGAACAAGGGAACACGCACAGTAAAATGTGAACTCAAACACAGTTTAGTAGTCAGACTGTAGCTCTCTTGAAGGGCTATAATTATACACATGACTTGACTATCACATACAAAAAGGGGTAGATAACGTGTTCTCTACTTTGCGACACAAAAATGTGAGAAACCAAGAAACAAGAAGTTCTAGGTTAACTTGATATGGATGGCCAACAGACATTCTTACTCCATAAGATGAAGATTTGCACGTGGCCGACAACCCACCTGCTTCGTCTGCGTTTTGTTTTGCTTGCAGGGCCTTTGATTGCAGCTGAAAGCAGGCAAGAAAAGGTCATTTAACTATAGATAACACCGTTACCTTCCATTCGACTAACGGGACACCAAGCAGGGTTTACCAGTACCTTCTCGATGTTCCTTGTGTTGTTGGCATTTCGGTTGACATTCTGGTCAGCCTCTTCTTTGTCTCGACACTTTTGCTCATAGGTCTTTTTTGACTGGGGACATGAGCAGAGTTTGAGTTTATCAACATGTTGTATTACGTCATTTAATTTATGTAACCCGACTGTGATAACAGTGCAAACTGAAACCTTCTGCAGAAACACAAGAAATGCACACTGCTGTATGATGTGGTTGTGTGGCGAAAGATGAGTAAAAATATACAGCAACTGAACGACTAACTGTAATAAATTATGTATTATGCGATAAAATAAATCAAGGAAAATGAGTTTTCCACCATTTATTCTGTCGCGTTTAACTGTCATTTAACCGCACGCTGATGCAGCTGTGCAATCAGTTGTTGACCTGTGTAATATCGTCCTATATTTGCACTCTAAAAACCCATATTTGCACTCGATATCTTGCACGTCGTGCAAAAAGAAGTTCCTATTTGTGCTGGTGGCGGTTATAAAGGCCCCACTGTTTAATTTCCACAACTAGACAGGACTTCCCTCTTTAAAGAGGAAGGACAAAGGTGGAATACAGAAGGTTTGAATTACTTTTTCTTAACAATACTGAAACTATACTATTCTATAGTATCATTACTCACAGACTTCGACATAGTGTATTTGTGCAGTTGTAAGTTCACTAACGGGCAATTTGATACCAATTGAGAATGATGCAAATAGTTTCAAATTTCCCTACTTTGAATAGATTATCGATGGTTGTGCTGATACTGTGATGCTGGTATACGAGAATACATGCAGCATTAATAATAAGTATAAGTAACATAGCTTACACATAATGATAATTCTTACCTCTAAGGTTTTCCTGAATTGCAAGACTTTCTGTTTGTGGAGAGAATCCATCTGGAATTCGACCTGCAATTAAAAGCGTTCTGCTTTGTCACGTGACCTGATTCTATTTTTTTGTTGGCATTCTTGGGACAGACTAATGATGTTGAATTTTGCCTTATATGAGTCTTAGAATTATTCCTTTTTTGGGTCATAATACAAATACTGTATGAACCAAAGTTCCCACTCCCACTTTGGGCTATAATAGCTGACTCATGGTCACCACAAGGCTGGATGTTCCATCTGGTTCACAACGCTCTCACCTTCTTCTTTGTGTCTTTTTGTCTTTCTCTGAAGTCTTCTAGTTTCTTGGCCTCATCTCTCATAATCTGCGCCAACTGCAGATGAGTTTGTCCAACGTGTTCGATCTCTGCATTGTAGATCAGGGTTATAGTTGTCACCACAAGGAAAGAAAGCTTCTCATTCAAACAAATGCACTTTATCTGAAGGATCTTACGTAATTTCAACATGTCCAGGGATCTCTTCAATGTGCTAGAAAAAACACATTAAAGCAAATAAAAAGTTATAAATTCATGTCACATAAACACAATTGTGACAAGATAGTATTTAGAGAAACGAATCCCAAGTGCTAATGATTTGAAAACAGTTGTTTGTCTTTCTCTTTTTTTCATTTACAGTATAATGGAATTATGGTAACGCACAATAAAACGTTACCTAAATGTGGCCACTAACAATGGCCGTCTCTTCATTGTCCTTCCCCTTTCTAACCTCACGTGGTTAATCATATGAACCACGGGTGATGAACCATTTGATCAATAAATCATTTGACGTGTAATGGTGAACATGAAGATACTTTATATAGTTTCTTTATTTCATTAAGAATATTATGTCTGTGTGTCGGTGTGCTTGAAAACCTTACTTCATTTCATTGAGCCCAAACACCTTCCTGGACAGACCTAGAAGATCTTTAGCATACTTATCTTCAACGGATGCCCTGAAAGACAACCACAGCCATAAAGCATGTGCAACATAGTCTGAGGCAGACCTGTGTCTGGCACTACAAACTATGAACAACCTATAGGCTATATCGTCTATAAAGATAAGACCTTATTGTTGAGGAACACATATTGCCTGAACTCAAGACTAAAATAACCCCCGCTTTGCATTAATAGTAAATAAATACAATAAATACCCTGGTGACGGCACTGACATGAAGTGGACAACCTGACTGCATGCGAATGCAAATGGTAATGACCAATTACAATACAACCCTATTGTATCAGGGCACCACATTATGCAGGGTTTTAAATCAACTATCCCTATTTAGAAAACCCCAAACCTATCTCTGGTTCCGTCATGGTTCCCCCTCTCTGCACCACTCTTGATATTAATGGAGATGAAACCAAAATATTTTTGTCTCAGACAGCTTGATGAAAAGATTAACTCTGGAACTTTCCCACTAGCAAACATATGCAAAGAACCATCGTCAGTTGGTATGAAGAAGACATATGCAAACCTATAATTGACATGATAGATAATCTGCTGTAATGAATGGACCTTTTGAAAAGCGAGACACGATGTGTGTGTGTGTGTGTGTGTGTGTGTGTGTGTGTGTGTGTGTGTGTGTGTGTGTGTGTGTGTGTGTGTGCGTTTAGAGATTAGGATTACATTAAAACAAATAAAGTGTGAGTCGAATGCTGTGTACGATTCTAAATAAACCTAATATGTGGGCCAATTACAGTGCTGGTGGTCAGATTATAGACAATTTTAAGTCACCCACCTCGCCTTCATGAACTCCTCCACCTCCTTGCAAGTGCGCCTTCCGTCATTAAGATGCTGTATGATTACGTCATACCCTACTGTGCCCATGGGGTCCGAGGTCTAGGAATTTGATTGACATTCACACTTCATCACTTAACCTATGTATACTTTTTTCTTTTTCTTTTTTTAAGATAATCACAGTGTATCCGTGGATACCTATTGTTATTCTAGGGGTCGGGTATTATTGTTCATTGTTACAGTTAAAAGTAGGAGAGAGGCCCCACTATGCACAGATCCACTTTTTACGGCAGAGACGCGTTTCGGCGCGTGCCTTACTCATGCCGCGTTCGCACCGGGGCGGCGTGCCTCCATGCAAAGTCAACGTATAGACGTATGACTTTTCCTCTATGCAAAGTCAACGTATAAGCGCCTGGAACGCGTCTATACGTTGACTTTGCATGGAGGCGCGCCGCCCCGCCGCTTTCGGTGTGAACGCGGCCTCAGTGTGCAGTAATGGAACGACAGCCAGCTCTCTAAACATTGGAGGTATACGCATTGAGTGAAGCCTGCTCCTATCATAACTTTCATTGTTATAGTTGCAATTGATGGCTATATATAAGGGGCCATTTTGCTATACAATTATAATTCATAAAGTGAACCTAATTAAAGCAATCATCACACGCGGTCGTCATAACATGAAGCGCATGAATAAACTCTCTTGGTCGGAGACTCAACTAGATAGCCTACTCGCTCAAGGCAACTCTAACACAGGTAGAGCGACAAAATAAGGTACTAAATTGCTATTTTGAAGACAAAATCCCTGTAATTTTACTCTGCTGAGGGTGTTAACCCTAAATTGTCCAAGTCTCCAAAACGTAAACCAACCATCGTTGACTGGTGCTATTTTAGCCATAAATCGTTTAAATGAATATGCTAAATTGTTTAAGCTTGTAATAAAAATAGGAAATCGGTTACTTCTCAGTAACATTCTTGTAGGGAAATAGACTTGTATAAAGTTACCTCGTCTAGGCCTAAGAAAGCAGCGTAGCCACAGTGTTGTCATGTTGGATGGGACAACTAGGCCTAATGCCAAAACATAAATAAATTAAACGTACCCAAAAATTGTCCTTAAAGTGCGTATATGCCATGTTCCTCGCCAGTGGCAACTGAGACTGTCAGTTGGCACACCCTCGGTTTTACATCCTATGATGGGCAACCGGTGTAATCTGTCATTGTGAGTTGTGGGTGATTTGCTGCCCTCTGCTGGTGGGCATTCGTTTATTTGTTTCGTTTATTTTGCATCTGTGTATACTACGGTAATACTACTATCATGTCAGGATGTCCACCATGCTTCAACATTCAGCTACACATTAACAAACAATTAGGAGGATTTATTACCTTTGATATCGTACAGAGGACGGTTAGATCAAGACAATAAGATAATTGCTTTTAGAGAACAGAATGTTACAGAAGCAGAGTAAGTAATAACGTTGAATTGAAAACATCCTTAACATTATATGAGAGATACTTGATGAGCTTAGACAGATATAAGATGATTTTATAACCCAGATATGAATAGGACAGTCTGTTTCTTCTGTTCAAATTGTGTCAAAAAGATAAAGGAAAGAAAACAGTGTATTTTTTTGAACTAGTTCCTTCTGGAATTTGTTTTTTATTTGATGTCATAAGGAACTAGTTAAATGTTTAACCTAATTGTTGGTGAATAGCTTCATTGAGTTGGGACAAACATTTCTTAAGCCATATAATACAATAATACACTTAATACACCATACTTTTATGTAACAAGATATTCCTTCTAAAACATATTTAGCTATAAACATACATGAATATAGCAAGTCAAGTGAATATAACGAGTGAATGTTACATCGCTGTACATATCCATGTTGTCGTTGAGATTCATGTTGCCTCACAAAACGTCAGAAATATGTTGTTATATTTGGGCGTTATATAACTATACAATGCCAACACAAAGCCAGATAAGCTCTGTATTCTATGGAAGAACAACATGCAGTCATAAACCCACAATTATCTATACTCATCAATAATTAGCTTTGACTAGACGTCAGTGCATCTTATTTGTGATGGGACCGTGTCAATATGTTATGGTCCAAAGTAGGACATAGAAAATGTCATAACAATTTTTTTTTTGGTATTATTATTAGGCAGTAGAAATCGTCTTATCAGCGAATACATCACATAAAAATAACTTGAGCCATAAATAAATCTAATCTTTCAATTTAAAAAAAACGTACCAAACGTAGCTTACAATGCAGTAGTAATCATAGACTTTAAACTAAAATATAAACTAA
>OMLJ01051680.1:0-11702 GCA_900302595.1 Gadiculus argenteus | reverse complement strand
GGGAGGGGGGGGGGGAAGTATACACATAGAGAGGACAGAGGGAGGGACATTGAAATACAAACAGACTTTAATCCGTCTGCCAGCTTGGCTGTAAGTTTGTTACATAAGAGTTTCTTGTGAGATATTTATAACAAACTGAAACATGCTGACATGGTTCTCAGTCTTGGGGTGAGAAACTGTTCTCACACCCCAGCAGAGGAGGAACACATGTTTCTGTCTCTGATCTCCCAGCAGGCCTTGCAGCAGCCAGTGAGAGCGTTACAGAGAAAGCGTTGATTTCGGCACAGCTACCAAATCATGGTCTACTCAACAGAGACCACAACCTGTTAAACATGCCTCCAGAGCATGGCTACCACAAACAATTATTCTATTGATGAATCAATCAATTGTTACCATTACACATGGTTCACTTTGTGTCAAGGCTATTTTTAAATCAGTAAGAGTAGACCAATGAAAGAATAATAAAGTGACTGATAAGGCAGAAATTACATAGAGGTAGTGAAAGATATTAATAACACATTTAATTAAACTAAATGCTTTTCCGAAAAAATATTCTAATAAAAAAACATGTTGATTATAACATTGACCCATTTTCAGTGTCAGTCATCGGTGACAGACGAATCCGAGCAGCCATACATCAAATTGCGAGTCGGTGTACCTCGATCTCTTTGCGTGACTGCTGCATGCTCTGCTTGTCCTTCTCCTGGCAGCCCATCATCAGCTTCTCCAACGCCATCAGTCTGTCCAGCACAGAGGGTGCTGATGTATTGCTGGACATACAGACGGAAGGTATGAAGGAGGGACGTGGAACGAAGGATATAAACAAAAGAAAGCGTAGGAGGAGGAGGAGAGAAAGGGGAGAACGAGTGACAGATAAAGAAAGCAGATGAGGTTCAACATAGAAGCAGGCAGACCACCACATTTCCCTGTTTAAACTAAAAACTAGACAGCAGATATCGATTAAACATTTTAATAAACAGGCGGATGTAGCGTGCAAGCAACACGTTGCTATGGACACCATAGCAACCTGAAGAGCTTTATCCGGTCTGTCAAGCAGAGCAACACAAAAACAGGATAAGCCACCTGTACATCTGAACACAGCTGTCTCTGTTTCAGTCTATTCTACCAGCCAGCCTTGTGTGGCCAGCGAGTGTTTTAGAGAGTTGATTTAGGCACAGCTACCAAATCCTGGTCTACTGAACAAAGACCACACACAGACATCGCAATGTAATAGAATGCCATACCACAACGGTTGCGATGAAAACAATTATTTTACTGACTGGAGATCAGTAAGATTCGTATTTATTTAAATTTTACAATTCAATAGTCTCTCTCTCTGTGGTTAGCTGCGAAGGTTTTCACGACGTTTGTTACTAGCGATGCTTTTCGCTCACATGAAAACTGAACGATGATCGTACAAAGGTTTTAACGAGCCACGTAGGCTAACAACGCTTTCGGGAAACTGGGTCCTGTCTCATCGTATTCGATGGATGGTTAAATAACGTCACACGATCAATCATACTGCAGGCTCTCATTTTCAAATTTGCGTGGTTGCAGTGTGTTTGCGTGTGCGCGTGCGTGTACACAGTGTGTGCGTGCATGCACGTGTGTCCTATAGACTTGATTGTCATCCACAACATATTGTAACGTTACAGGCCTACTGCAAATTGAGAAAATGTAGATCAGTATTGCACAACAATCAGGAGATGGGGATCCCTGAATATTGACTGGTATTTCGCACATTGGGTAAAGCCAATCACAATATTGGTTGAAATGTTTGGTTGAATTGTCACAATTAGATTTCCTGAAATTGTTCAGCCCTACTTCACACAAAAAAAACAACACAATATATACACACTAACTTTAGTAATTTAGCAGACGCCTTCATCTCAAGAAAGTTACAGTGAATACAGGTACACATGTCCTTAAGAAGCAGGTAGGGTTGAGGGCATCAGGCTCAAGTGTGCCTACAGGCAGGCTGTGGCCATCAGGGGGATTCAGCACTAATTACAAGACTAGACTGAGATGGGGGTCAAACCTGTGTTGTGAGGCCGGAGGAGAGGCGGTGTTTGGTTTGCGGTCGTCTTTGTGTTTCTTTGTCAGCCGCTCCGCCTCAGGCTCCTCCCGGGACCGTTTGACTGGCGGAGAAAGATGGGCGAGTCAACGTACGGTACTCTGCATTCTGAGGGGTGCACATCACCACTTTATAAAGTAACACTAGCTTCTTTGAGCAGTGAACAGCTGTAGACTTCTAGCTATGAGTAACAACATCATCTGATATAAATCAGACTAGCCTGAAGTGGCTGCATTAGAGCCTATAAATATGACTGGTAAAAAATAAATAAAATTGAAAAAAAAAATCAGGTTGGCTGTGAATATCAACGTTGGCAGCTACAAACATGACTAGCAATGATGGGTAGCAACTAGGGGTGGGAAAAATAATCGCTGTATCGTGATTCTCTCTAGAACGATTGTCTCGATGCAGGTAAGTTAATTTAGAGAATTTAAAATAAATTGATCACATTTGTTTGCCTGCTGCTAGGGCTGGGCGATATGATCGTCTTATTAATGATCGTCACAAAAGTTGGAAGTGATTAGCAAACTCAGATATCTATATATTTTTTTTAAAGCAGGCATGGAAATGGTCATACAAAAATTGTATTGTAAAAAAAGTCACATTGAGATTCATCGATAATCGTTTTGGAATCGAATCGTGAGGTGCCAAGAGATTTCCCCCCCTAGTAGCAACATTGACAGATATAAACATAACCAGCCATGAGTAGCAGCGTTGACGGCTATAAACATAACCAGCCATAGCAGTGTTGGCAACTATAAATCCCAGTAGCTACGTATTGAGGCTCACCCTGTGGGACGGGGACCGTGAGTGTCTCCCGGATGAAGGGCTTGTTGACGATGAGCTTGGACTTGGCGGCAAAGTTCAGAGCGCTGAACGTGTCGAAGTAGTAGCTGTACTCCGGCGCAATGTTTGTGATCATGACGGAGTGGGCGGAGCCACCGAGCGAGTCCTGCAGCAGGCGGGTCAGCTTGCTGTCGCGGTACGGCACACGGCCACCCGTGCCGGCGTTCAGGGAGTCCACCACCTTGCTGAGGGTGAAGAGGGACAGGTTGATGGCACCGCTCTCCTTCAGCCGCAGGCCCTGATTCCCTGTGCGCCGGTTGTCCTCCGAGCCAGCCAGGTCCACCAGGTACAGCTTCCCTGTCTGCTGGCGGTGGGGCGAGGCACGCTGCGTCCGCACCACCTGACCGCCACAGCCAGGAGGATGATAAATTAAACACTAAATTTATCAGACATGTAATAATGTAGTGGTTATTCAGTGATGTAGTGGTTAATTATTGTGAGGTGACTGTTGGGTTTATAATGTAGTTAATAGTTAATGATAATGATACTGTGGAGGTTTATTGTAGTGCTTTATCGTAGTTCAAATGTATTTGTTCACCATGGTGATACTGTGGAGTAGGGCTGTGCGATATATCGAATATACTCAATATATCTCTGAAATAGCTGTGTGAGATACATAAAATAATTATCTATTATGATATATTATATCGTAAGTATCGAGTATTTTATGGTCATCTGGGTTTTTTCAAGCGGCAGCTTGAAAAAACCATGATAACATCATGGCCAAAAGCTGTGTGCGCCTCCGGATGATATTAAGAATTAAAGACGCTGGGTTCTCGGACGTCTCTGGTCCTTCCATAACAAGTACAGGCTCGTAGCCGGGGTTTACTCGGCCATGGTGGAGAAGGAATTGGGGGAAAGGAACTTTCCTTTTCCTTTTTTTGACTCTCTGAAGTCAAATTGAACCGCAACTTCAGATTGATGTCAAAGGACCAGACGTCGGCGAACCAAATGCAGTGCGCACTAAACCAGTTTGCTCCCTTGGTGCAGACCTTTTTGGGCTGATGTGAATACTAACCATCAAACAGCCGGTCTGAGACACAGCTGGAGAGGCGGTCTCGGTTTGCTTCCAAACTAACCCTAGTGCGGTTCGCTTGAGATGTGAGAGCAAACAAGTTAAAAAAGTAAAAGTAAGTAAGTATAAGTAAAAGTTAGCAGCGGGTTTGAATCTAATTGAGGATTTTTTTGGAAAAATGTGTTGGTATGTTAGTGCTAAGGAAGCATGTTTTAATAAAACTGAAGATTCTTACCTTTAAAATGCACTTTATTTCATGTTTCTATGTGGCACAGAGGCTTAGATATTAAGGTTTTGGTAGACACTAACAATGCTTAGTATTTTTTCAGAAAACCCTCAGGAGATAGGGACATTTATCCTAGAATAACATTAGCAGGCAATTTTAGGAGTAAATGGGTTAAAGGACCCCTATTCAACCACCTGGTGACACAGCGATTAGTCCTTTCTAAATATAAACCCAATAGTGACACACAAGGGATCGTCCAACCAGAAGCATGCTGATTTCTGTCAAATGAAATTATGTTATTTCTTGTCTGATATCCCAGCAGGCCTTGCAGTCGCCAGTGAGTGTTACAGAGAAAGAGTTGATTTCGGCACAGCTACCAAATCCTGGTCTACTGTACAGAGACCACAACCTGTTTAAAATGCCTTCACAGAACACAACACGCTAACTACACACAAAAAAAAAACTATCCACCGACAGACTGCATATATATATAGCCCAGAAGTACAGGAGACCGCACCTTGATGAGCAGAATGGCATGGCTGCGACTGGAGCGCTGATTCAGCTTTGTGGAGGCGGTGGTCCGGTTCAGACTGGCGGGGATGAAGTGTCTGTCAAAGTCTGCGAAGGAGGCGAGCGGGGTCTGGGTCAGACCCGGGATCAGGATGTTGCGGTCCTTGTCTTCCCTGATGGGAAGGTCCTGGGTACTGGGGGAGAGCAGGTCCAGAACCTGAGAAGGAAAAGAGAGTTGTCTGGATGACTATCTGCAGGAGACTAACTACTGTTCTGATGCAGATACTAGTTAGTCCCCAATTTATTTTAATCTAAAGTTCAAAAAGGCCTTGCAGTAGCCATAAAGTGTTGCAGAGACAAAATGTTGATTTCATCAGCAGCTACCAAATCCTGTCTACTGAGACCGCAACGTGTTTAAGGTTCCCCTCACAAGCGGAACACAACACCACCATCTAGTTGCAGTTCCGAGACCACAGTTCTACCTTCTCATTGTATATCTCCAGGTAAGACATGGCCAGACTGCAGTCCCAGCCGTCCTGCTCCTCCCCCTGGGTGCGGACCAGGTTGAAAACCTCCCTCACGGCTCGGGGGATCACCCCGGGTTGCTCAGGGCTGCCCAGCATGGTATGAGTCTTACCTGTGGACCACAACACAAGTCAGACCTGGTCATTAAAAAGGGCCCTACTTAACCACCAACTGTGAGGCTGATTAGCCATTACCAAGTAAAAACTTTTTAATATTAAAAAATGTTATACACTGTCCAAACATCAACAAGTAGTTGTTTTGAGGGTGCCTTTTCCCTCTATATGCAGAGATGCAAAGTCCACAATAGTTTAATTAAAGGTCAGTTTAATCTGCATTATATAAATCTGTTCCTTGACCTGCTTTCTTCTGTTGTAGAAATAGTGTGATACTGTGCCACAAACGTGGATTAGTGAGTTAGCAAGGTATGTTGAGCTCAAAGTCTGGCTTAACTGTCACGAAAGTCGATCTCTTTTAGCGTCGCTGTATCACCATGGTGACTTATGCTTGCAACCAAACCTGGTCGGGAACAGGTTATCGGCTTGTTGGACATTATGTAGATAATGCTTAGTATTGCACACTGTACCTCCATGAGAGAGTGGTAGAGCGGAGGTAATGCATCAGTCTTGAATATCTGCGTGCGGGGTTCGTCTCCCAAGTGAAGCGCATATTATGACAGGGCTCCAGACTAACTTTTTTCACCAGGAGCACAGTGGCCCCTTACTGAACATTTTTAGGGGCGCAAACAAATTTTAGGGGGACACACCGTTAATCAACATGCCATCCAAATATTTCAATTTCTACACATTTTCACTGTATTACTAATATATATTTTGATAATAGATGCAGAAATGTACTGTTTCAAATTCAGGCACATTTTGTTGTTTATTGTGTCACATTTCATCTATCCCAACGGTGTCCGCGTATGCACGCGCGCGTTCGACGAGCACGGAAGTGCGCCCATTTCGCGGGAGTGTGCCCGTCGCCTCTCCACGGAGATGCATTAGCAGGCGCGACAAACGCCAGGTAGCCAGGTTTAGAGTAGCCAGGTTTTCCAAAGAATGCCTGGGTATGTTCAGCGAGGTTCGTGGTACAGGGCCCTGCACAGTGGATATTCTAAAACGTGTGAGGTCTTCGGTTTAATTGCATTTTAGTAATACTATCTTTAAGAGCAAGTTACTTTGTACGTTCCCCCCTGGTCAGAAATATTGACATAACAATGGCTCCAAAGAGCTGTGCTGCTGCCCGACAGCTTTCCTTCGAAACACGTCTCCTGAGATATCTTTAATAACACCAGCACCATAGTAGCACTATACAGCTTTAGATTTGCCTTGCTGTTTTGATGTGACAAATAGTTCTCTGTATATTTTACCGTTGGATTGCAAATGTTGGGGATCACACAAAACCATTGATCGTTGATCCATCCATCACGTATTGGGTGGAAAAACACGCCTTGTATAACATATATAAAGGCTAGTACTCATATAAAGGCTACTCCGCCTCACACCAGCTGGTAAAACAGGGGACATTTGGACCACCTATACTGTCAAACAGAGAGAGGGTCCTACCTGCTCCTGTGGGCCCGTAGGCGAACACGCTGGCGTTCTGTCCACTCAGGACTCGAGGCAGGATGGGATTCACGGAGGCGAGGAACACGCCCTGCTGGGTCGTCTTTTCATCGTGGAAGGCGTCAAAACTGAATAAAAACACAACGTTTCGATTTAGCAGAATGCTTCTTCAAAGTGAATTACAAAGCAGTCTGAACAACACAACATACAATAACGCCCAATACACAGAGAGGACTCCTGAGGACTCACTGGTATTTGACCGTCTCCGTGGCGTTCCTCCAGTTGATGATCTCCAGGTTCTGGGAGTCCAGCCCGCGTACACACGGACCCTCGGCCTTGTCGTCCTTCTCCATGTAGGGCCGCAGGCGGACGGCCACCCGCACACGGGACGTCTTCTTGGCCCCGGTGTCCGCTACAGGGACACGTTGCGCCATGTCTGGGCTGCGAACAAAAAGAGATGGGACGCTGCAAAACAACGTATGATTCGACTAGAGATCGGTTTCAACGTCGTGCTATTCGTTCAGAAATAGCCGCATGTCTAATTAAAACAAGCCAATGACGTTTGAACACTTTGAGCCAGTAAATACATCGAGCTGTCTGGGTGAACTGCTACAGACCAACGGAGCGCTTAAGCAATGCAAGATAACACCGCAGTTCGGTAATTAGAGTGCAGAATCATTTTTTTTTATTGTAGATTTCCCGTCTTACCGTGTACGTTCAGGTTAGAAACTGGTTCTTCAATATGTGGTTATTCTCCTGTGTTCCCGGTGGGATTCATACTGAAATGTTGTAACCTCAACAATGGCGTCTTGAGCGCTCTCCAAACAATTTTTGAAAAGCGAGGACTACAAACCGGAAACCAAAAGTGACCAATCAGGAGCCGCTGAATCCCTCCCGCTTTTTATTATATATATATTTATTATACGTCATAATCACGACATCTATATATATATTTTTTTTCGACATGGTTAAAAAACGTAGTTCCCTTCAACGTATAATGCATTTTTTTTAATCAAATGTACAAAAGATGTATAGCCGGTGGTGAACAAAACCGAATCTTTCTCCGCCCGTGTCTATTTGAGCGGTGCGCATGTCACAGATCTCTACAACACACGGACCGGCCTAAGCGCGTTAGTGCGGTGGTTTAGGCGCATACACACGAGCGGCCGTTAGTGGCACTGCGCGGTCGCTCAAAGTCAGTAGGTTCGGTTCAAAATGGCGCTATGTTTACCTGTCCGTAGGCATAGGAGCCGAACGCTTTTTCTAGTTTAACCGTCTTAGTTGTCATTATAATATCCAGGATTTAACCCCATGAGGTGAACTGATGCTTTTATTCTTTGGAAATATTGTCTATCGGGACATCTGCGACTTTACGGGTCTGCGATAGGTAAATTAGGCGCGCACATTCTCCTGCCATAATAATCATTAACATTAGAAATGGGGCACTAACTCTTTATTAGGCCTCAAAACATATAGTTTAAGTACTTTAAAGTTATCCTTAATGGTCACGATGTGTACAACGAACTAAGGGGGTATTAACACTACGAATAAAGTTCACTATAGTCCTAGTTGTAACACCCTGACCCCATCTCCATTAGAGTCGTTACTCATTCATTTGTGGCACCGAGGTGTAACTAACGACCATTCTGCGGGCCTGATAGGAGAACTTGCGGCTGCTGACGGGATGCAAGCCGAGGCGATGGAGCCCTCGTTGCGGGAGGGCATCGAGGCGCTGGCGGTCGGCGACCAAACCGCAGGAGAGAAGGAGGGGAAAAGCGGAGACCCTGGGGTTAATGACGTCAAGATGGTAGAAGCACCTGGAGGAGAAACCACTTTACCGGATGAGAAGACAAACAATGGTGCGAACGATCACTCTTGTCCGTTGTAGTGATGTTTCTGTGATGCATTTTTCTTCTATGGGGTGTAACCACAGATTATATCGAATAGGGTGCAATTATTATGACTATGTAGCAGACGCCCATATTGCCTTTTTCATCCAAAGCAACCTGCAGTGAATACAGACCCATCCCATCCCACTAAGTACCTTTTGACTGTGAGACGAACATCTTCCTACCAGCACGCGCTATCCACCTGCCCGCTTTCTCTACAGGTCCAAGTTTTCCGGTGTTTACTTCTAAACATAAAGCCCCTCTAACCTGATACTCTAACCTAATACCTCAACTAAAAGTCCATGTATTAAGATAATACATTTAAATGGTCCGTGACTGTGCTTTTGCATATCTCTTTTATGCTGAGCTGTTGTTCGTGTGCTTGTTGGTGTTGTTCCAGGAGGGGAGGAGGGCGGAGGAGAGGGGCAAGAGTCCCAGCGAGGAGACTCCCTGCTGGAATCGGATGGAGGAGAGAAGACCGGGGAGGCGGAGGATGAGGAGGAGGAGGAAGAGTGGGAGGTCCCGTACAGCGACGAGGAGCTGGAGCAGCCCCGGACGTGGATGCCCCCGCCTGCAGAGATCAAGCGTCTGTATGAGATCCTGGCGAAGGGGGAGGCACTGGAGCTGAGCTTCGAGCCCCTCCCTCGCCGCCCTCCCACACCCGAGCGCACCCCCTCCCCCGAGAGAGACGACGATGACGATGACGACGCCAACGAGAGCGAGCGGGCAGGCGGAGAGAGCAAGTGAGTTATAACCCTAACGGACAGGAGAACATGGCACTCATTCTTGTGGTTGTCGACGGGTTCTGACCATAACCCTTCTCCCGCCAGGGTGCTGTCTCCGACTGAGTTTGACTTTGACGAGGAGAAGACGCTAGCCACTCCGAAAAGCTCCTTCATCAACCGACGCAGAACACCAGGTAACCTGCAAACTAAACCATCTCTAACCTGACAATATTCATCCTGCAACATCAACTTTTAGCACCCCCCAGGGGTGAAGAATGGGGGTTCTGCACCGCATATAATGCATACCCACTTTTTGCGCCACTGATAATAACTAAACATAACTATCTCTAACCTGGTACTTCAAGTTAACCAACTCGTGACTTAATACTAACCCAACCATATGTAACCTTATACGGAATGTTACCATTTATAACCTTATACTTAACTATTTCTAACCTGATACTAAACTTGACCCCCTCTAACCTAAAGGAATCTTACACTAAACTTCACCCCAGAACCCAAAACCTAAGCGTAACTCTAACCTTATACTAAACTTACACCCCTCTAACTTCAACTATCTTTAACCTTACTTAACTTAAACCCTTCTAACCTTGAACTTAACTCCCTGTAACCTAACCTCTACCCTAATACTGAATTACACCCCTCTAACCTTATACTAAACTTAAGCCCCTCCAACCTAACTGTAACCATCTCTAACCTTAAACTTAACTCCCTGTAACAGCTAAACTGAACCCTCTCCCTGAGAGTTCTCTCTCTGACCCTGGGTCTGTTTTCCCCCAGGCTCCTCAGGCCGCTCTTCTGTGAAGCGTGAGGCGCGTCTGGACAAGGTTCTGTCAGACATGAAGCGCCACCGGCGAATGGAGGAGCAGATCCTGCGGACGGGGCGGGACCTGTTTAAGAGTGACAAACGCGTAGAGGAGCCTCTGTCCCCCAACAGTCAGAAGGAGAGGGAGAAAGAGCGGGAGCGAGACAGCAACCCAGACACCATCTTCTCTCCGAGGCAAAGGAGATATTGAGAGACAGCATAGCACCCAGAGGACCTCTTGCTTTGAAACTTGAATTTTATATCCGTCTTGGACTTTTGTATGTTTTTTAAGCATGTTTTGTAATAACAGTAATAAACCCTTTATTCAATGTAAATGCTGGTTGGATGCCTTTCACTATAAATTAGGTTAACCTAACTCCTGCAGAATGTGGCCTGCTAGATGCTGCAAGTGCCTTTTGTTTCTCTGATCATTTACATGTAATAACTTGGAGAACCTTCAACCAGAATCAATTAAACCGCTTCCTGCCATTTACAGACCCTGGGTCACTAAGTTAGTTGCAACTTGGTGACCCAGGGTGCCAGGCCCTCAGCACCCTCTAGTGGTTAAACTTATGTATCGTATATTTTGCTGGGTGTAATCAGTTAAGTGTTTCAGAATTCCAGTTCTGGTCGTTGTTGCTTATTGCTGTATAGTTACGATACAAACACTTAACATACAACTGATCATACAAGTCACCATTTTCAGAGCTAACATTCTTGTGAATTTCTAAACTAAAGAGCCAATGGGTTGTAACAACAGATTAACATTCCAATGACAGAATAAGGTTCTTCTGGCTATAGAATAATGTTCCAATGATAGTTATGTTCAACTGGCAGTATAATGTTCTATTGACAGTATAACGTTCTATTGGCAGTGGAATAATGTTCTGACAGAATAGGTTTCTATTGACTGTATAACGTTCCATTGGCAGTATAATAAGTTATATTGACAATATAATGTTCTATTGGCAGTGGAATAATGTTATATTGACAGAATAAGTTTCTACTGACAGTATGTTCTATTGGCAGTGGAATAATGTTCTATTGACAGTATAACGTTCTATTGGCAGTGGAATAATGTTCTGACAGAATAGGTTTCTATTGACTGTATAACGTTCCATTGGCAGTATAATAAGTTATATTGACAATATAATGTTCTATTGGCAGTGGAATAATGTTATATTGACAGAATAAGTTTCTACTGACAGTATGTTCTATTGGCAGTGGAATAATGTTCTATTGACAGAATACGTTTTAAACAGCAGAATAAGTAGAGCAGTCTGGGGACATTGGAATATATTTTAGTTAAGAGTTTGAGTAACAAGAAACGCCTGAGGTGAGGCTCAGAAGCATAGAGAATAACAGGGATGCATAAATATGCATTCAAAACCACAAATGAACCAAATAAATAAACAATAAATAAATAATTACAAATAAATAACAAGCTTTGTGGAATATACAGTACATCAGTTGAAATACTTTAGCATTGGCAACAAGCAGT
>OMLJ01051679.1:0-11340 GCA_900302595.1 Gadiculus argenteus | reverse complement strand
CCTTTTACCTTTCACTTGAAGACTGTCAACATTTGAAAGGCGCACGCTCAGTAAATGCAGTGGTGAAGCGACCACATGTGAAAACTGATGTTTATTATGATGTCTTTTTGTGCCTTAATATGACTGATGTATTGGCATTCATGGGCTACTGCAGCTCACTCTTCTTGTTTCACTGGCTGCTCAAAATGTCACATGTTATGAACTGATGGTTAGAAAGCAGGCATAAGCATGGATGAGTAATTCATTGTGCCAAAAAATGTTTATATGATTTGTTTTAGCATTGTCATCGTACTCCATTTAGTAAAACCACCATCATCTCTGAACTTACAGAAACAACATTCGAATATACAACAGATAGATGTTGCTGTCATTGTATTCATGTCATTTATGTTTTACCATTTTAACAATAAATGTGATTACATAATAACATATAAGAAATATGTTATATAATAATGTTATATAATGTCACAATGTTTGTTAAAGGTTTACTTATGTATAGTCCTCTCTATTTCCAGAAACAGTTATTCTATATGAGGCTCTTGACCTCGTTTGAAGTATTCAGAGAGCACAAGTTGAAGTAACTTTCCTAAATCATCAAACTTATTTTGCCTGGTAAGACTTGACAGTGAACTGAGTTCTACAATGCCTGATTATTGGACAAACTATGAACCGATGATTATTTATTAGACTTGGTCCAAGTCGAATTGGAAAAAACATTTCTTAGACCATTTTAACTATTATGTTTAATTTATGTTTTATCTGCTTTTGGTTTTCATAAAAACAGTTGTTTGGTTATTGTCAGTACAAATAAATGTCACCCAAACTGGAATATGTGTACATTTGTGTTTGATAAATGTAATTTGTTCTTTTGGTACTGAATGCCAGTATTTATATAATTTTGTTTTTAAAAAATAAGCTAAAAACCTCCTTTGAATAAAATATACAATTTGAATACTTGGTCACATGGACAAAACATAAAATAAAATGACAACATTTTCCAATTGTATTCAAACCACTGAATAAAAGATTCTATGACTAATGTTGTGCGGTCTTACATAGCACACATATCTTGTTCCTGTTCTGGCCAGGAAGAGATGGGCGTACATGGTATGAAGGTCTAGAAATGACAGAGATGGGGTGTCATGTCTAGGAAGCTGTCTCTCTGTTTAGACCGGTATGTGGACAATTTCCTGTAGCTTCTTCATGGTGTCACGGAAAGATCACAGTATCCATTTTCAAATTAATAATATTATCGTGGACTTGTGTTTCACATTAGTATGGAAATAAAGTCTTAAACTCTTACATGTGTCTCACAAAACACAACACGTCTCTGTTACAAAGTTGTCAGATCTCGAATTATAGTTTCTAAATACCTGGCTGCAGAGTTTAAAAGAGTGCGATGTTAATACAAAAAATATAATACTATGTACTCATGTATTCACACTCTTTAAAGTAGCCTATAGCCTAGTATAGTAACCTTTCCATTAAAAGTTCCATTCCTATTGCATTCATTAAATTATAGTACCAATAAATAGGGTTTGCTAGTGATTCAATATTTATATTGGGCGAATTTAAGAAAGTAGGCTATGTTAAATGAATGTTCCTGACAAGAAAAAAAAGCAAATACTGCAAGTCTGTCCAACTCCACTGTCAAAATCATGCACTGCCCTGAAATACTTAATATAGACAGCGAGACAACAGTTTTACAACATTGTAATAGGATATGTTGGGGTCATCTAATATATTTCAAGCTTCTTAATATGCTAAACTAAACTTCCAATGGCCCTCTACTACTACTCTACTATATTATTTAAAATATTTATATAACTTTTACATTCGAAATAAGTTTCAATATACCTGAAATTTCAATTTCAAACAATATCTTTGTTGTGAAACATTTGGTCCACAATTTAAATATTTTGTTTGACATTTGAAACAAATAAACTTCTTAAATACTTGTTGGCATGGCATCATACTCCCAAAGGGAAGGATTTATAAATAACAAACAACCTGAAGAGAATCGGCTCTTTAAGATGTCTTGTGTTGATATGAAAGCGTGATTAGGAAAAATGACCCAGGAGGAAATAAAATAAATCAAAAGCTACTAATGTTGACATCTTAATCAGTATGATCTCTGTTGTCGCTAGTTCACTCACTTTGTCTTAAGAAAGTGCGGTAACTGCATACCTCTGTGCTTGAGTCATCCCCCTCCTCGATATGAGGAAAAACATTGACAAAAATAAAATAAAAGGGAATCTCAGGTTAGGTTTGTGAGTCATGACACTATCCTCTGGCATGTGTCACATCGCCTCCCCCCTGCAGTGAAATGCCTAATGCTGGGAACAACCCTACTGTTTGCTGCCATCATGTGACAACAACCACTCTCTACAGCCATATTGAGTGTCTATTTATGCAATAAGCGGCTGACGAGAATAGATATTCTTCAACTCCATGTGAATTGACCTCTTATGTGGTAATGAACTAAATTAAGTGAAACTTTAAATAATAGTTGAACATAGAAATGGCTTTGCGTCTTTATTGTATGCAAAATAGATCCATTCACATCATTAACATACATATACCAGTAAACAACAGGACATTTACAAAACATAATTTCCACATTCAACATTTCCACAACCACTTTACACTCCATAAAGCGCTTGTAAATCTCAGCCAAAAAGAAAAAGAACAAATAATTATGATAATTTAATGACAAAACAGGGAAGACGATAAACTAAAGCTGAAAGACCGATTCACAAGCTCCAATGGATTCTACTCCAACAGTACTCTAGCATTAAGCTAAAGGTTGTACATTGCAACAACCAAAAACAAGTATAAAAACGAAATCTGTTGAATGAGAACCACCACTGCATTTGGAATAAAACACAATGGCAAACATTGATGGACGGGGATAGCCATTGCTGGGAAAGACACACACCACAATAACCTTTCCCACCCGTCTTGGGGAAATTACAGTGCGCGTTAAACTCCAAGAGCCCACCAGATCTTCCACGCCATCAGGCTGATAAACAGTGCAACGGCTGGGGATGAAAACTGTAGCCTAGCGAGGGCCGCGTATCTACGGCCCATGACCATCCCTTGTGAATCCTGCAGCTGCAGACCTTTAGTCGTGTTTGCCTTTTCCTTTCGGGGTGCTGCCTTCATTCCAGGCCACATAAACAAACAGAGCCAAAACCACGTGGACTGCAAGCACCGCAACGATGGCAGCGTAGAAGTAGCTGTCAGAGCTGGACATCTTCATAGAGCCTGGAAAGATCAACATCAGATCAGCCGGTAAGAGAGCATTTGTCTCTCGTGCCCCGATTTTGTGGAATAGCCTACCCAGACATATAAGAGAAGCAGGGTCCGTGGATGCTTTCAAATCTATGTTAGTTATTTCTATTCTCAAAACACTATAGAAATAACCTGCGGTCCTCCTTCACTATTTAAGTCAATTCTTGCTATAACTTGCCTCCCACTATTTCAGTCAACTCTGTTTTGTCCGTATCACTCTGCTTATCGATGTACTGTTTTTGTCCGTATCACTATGCTTAATCAATGTATTGTTATTATCCAGAAATGCTACGTGACCATTTCGATGGCTTTATCAATGTATTGATGTCTTTTCCCAGAAGTGTTCTGAGACCATTTGGTGGACCATTTTGATGGTGAGACTGCACTTTAAATAATAGATTGATATCTACATGTTTGTTTTTTGCTGCAGCATAAAAAATTAAATCCTTAGCTAATGTCTTAATAATATTGGACGAAAAACTCCTCTTACCCTCAAAGACGTACGCCTTGGAAGCAAAGTACAGTCCTATGGGCAGGGTGACCATGAGGAAGGTGAAGAACAGCAGCGTCTTCAGGGCGGACACCAGGGAGCTCTCGTTCCTGCACAGGCCCAGAGCACATCACTGACAGCAAACTAACAATACACACATTAGTTAGGAGTTATAGTGGCATGAATTCATAACCAGACAAAGTCACAGGCCCAGAGCACATCACAGGGCTGTGTCACGCTTTGAGTGTGACAGTCACCCAATTTGAGCCATTCTCATTCGCATATATTTCCCCATTCAATACTCATATTTTTTATGATAATAATACCGAGATAACCAATCACGTCCCCCCCCACTTTTACGCCGGTCGACGCGCGCACGCACACACACACACACGCACACGCACACGCACACGCACACGCGCACACACACACACGGGAAATTGATGGAAAACTGATGGGAAATATCAAAGTCTAAGAAATACACGTTTCCAAAGTTAAGGAATAATCGTATTAAAAAATCGTGATGATCATTTTGTCCATAATCGAGCAGCCCTACCAGAGCCCATCACTGTCAACAAACTAACAATACACACACTGGCGTTATAGTGGCATGCATTCATAACCATGACAGTCACAGACAGCACGGTGCGTTATCCATCCTGTCTGGAATATGAAGGTATTATGGTGTGGATTAGAGATCCCTTACCCCCTGAACTCCGCCACTGGTGCTGCCGCAGCGTTGAGCGATGTTCTAGTGGAAGCGTCCATTGCTTCAGCAGGGGTTGGATGTTTTCAGGGGTAAATCGTGTAAATCGAGGCTTTAATGACAGCAGTAAAATAGACTATAACGGCGCGTAGTGGTTTTACTTCCGCATTTCGTCACGTGACCCACAGCCCTGGTCACATGGACACGAAAAGGGCCCGCCCAAGCACGAGGAGAGAGCTCGATCGCCACCTTCTGTTTGGGAGGGTCATTGAATGCACAATCGATAGACTATTATTATTTTAAAAATATATTTAATATATAAGAACATACAACTTTGTATGCATCTATCTGTTTTTTTTTTTATCAGTGTTGTAAGTAGTCATTTTTACAACAGTGTCTCCAATTTGTTGAGTTTTCCATCGGTTTTCCCTTTGATCAATTAGTGGCAATGCCATTACTTAATAATGTAGGCAAATACCTTCTGCTGTTTTTATTTAATTACTGATATGACAGAGATCCATTCAGGCCATTTTGTGAGTTTAAACGTATGAGATGTTCATCATGCTGTGCTGGCTGTGTTTCTGCCGGTCGAAATGTCTTGGCCCTTTCCGCTCTAGTTGGCTTTTAACTGGTCCAATCCCACGCACAGCAGGTTTTCCAACCCATTTCTTATGAAAAGACTCAGTAAAAATAGCAAAAATCAATAGGAAAGTTACGTATACTTAAGTCGTCATTTTGCACCCTGCACAAAGTTGCCACATTGTCAAAATACCTACGAAGTGGTAGCGCTTTGTTAACGTGAATGCTTTCTGCTTAAATCTTGCAGTGAAGCATTCCAACTATGCAGACTGTCCGAGAAGTATGAAATGTAAAAATAGGGTTATACAAATACATGATGACGAGCATGATACAAGGCATATAAACAATAATGTTTAAACATTTAGATTATATGACAATGGTGTTTTCTTGAAGGTTTCCTTAAATTGTCCTGGGTCAAATTGATGCATAGCCCTTTTTGTAAATATCTACAGAATGACTGTTTGTTGTTCCAGACAAAAATAGTTTAGATGTATTATATTGGTTGTGAACTTAAAGAACATTAATCAAATTGTCAAGCCATACATGCTGAATATAAAACCATAATCAGGACATCTAAAAAAGGATTGTCTATCGGCCATAAGTCAATGATTTTTATTTACCCACAAAATAAATAAATAAAATGTACCCTATATTGACATGAATCAAACAAAAACTGATAATACATTTAGTTATTTTATTGTTTGATGAAAGAACTATTAATTTAGCAATATATTCTGAGATTTAATTAAAAATCGCTTTGAGTTAAACAAATAAAAATATCTTAAAATCAATTTGGAGCAAAACCACAGGTCGGTTAACGTCACCCGGGCTCCTTGTAGCGCACAACAAGACCTTGCTTAAAAATAGAAAGCTTCCAAAAATATCATGTTGACTTTCTGCATGTTTCTGGACCCAACTGTCTCTTTACGAGTATCTCTTTACAAACCCGTCTCTCCTGGGTGTCGCCCTCCGGTCGGACCCGACCTGCATTCTCATGGTATTTTCTGTCTGACTTCCGTCCATCCATGCTATTCCCTGTAGAACCTCCAACCCTGTGCTTTGCAAAACGCTTTTTCATCGTTTTCATCATATCAGCTCTTTTTTGGGATGCTGTTACAAACAATGAATAGAAACATTCTACACAAGGCATCTTGGACCGAGATAAGAATCGTTAGTTACATTCATCTGTTCAAGACATGATCTAGATTTTGTCCCCATTGTCTGGGTGCATGGGAGGGAGAGAGGGAGTGCTACGCCGAGCAGATTTTGCAAAACAAACAGGGAATGTATCGGTAATCCCCCCCCCCCCTTAGCAATCCTGCTGTCCTAAGAGGAGGTCTGCTTTAAGCCTACGTAATCAACATTCCCACATCCCCTATCCTGAAATGGCAAAGGAGCAAAACAACAGCAACAACAGCTTCCTGATGGCTGTTGTGACCCCTGGCAGAATGAGACACGGAGTAGAGTCCATGAGACGCATGAGGAAACACAGGCTCTCCTTAAAGTCACTGCACCAATGATCCACTACGGCACTCACTGGCCGCGTCTCCGCCGCAGCCTCAGTCCCCACAGCCACGCAGCCTTCTGATGTGAAACCCAGTGATGTGTGCGGAAACGTGTCAAGCTGCAGGAAGCCTGTTTAATTGGGGAGACGCGTGTGTCAGTTCGACGTTATTGTGGCAAAATAGTTGTTGTGAAAGTCCACTGCATGATGTATGACGATGCGTGGAGCGGGAACCCATTAGTTGTGTCTTTTTCTCTGACGTTCAGCGAGCTGATGAACCGATGTCTGAAGCGTTCCCAAAAGCGTTGTGGATGTTTACATTTTGCAACTTCTATATGTGCACGATGATCGGTCATTGACGTCCAGGGGACTCCTGTTTCGGACACCTTTCTTCCTTTCATAGTCAAAGCCAGAGACCCCTAATCTGAGCGCTGAGGTAACACCTGCCCCGTCTACCGTCCATGCAGCCCAACAAACGTGACACCCAGATTCCCCCCTGACAGGAAGAAGAAGAATGTATCCTGGTAGGCGTGTGTATTGACAAGTGATGGAAATTTAGCCTGTCCACTGAGGATATGACATTATACAATACTTTAGGGAAACACGTCCACATGCGTGGACGTGCTGCATGACGGGCTCTGTCCCCTTAGACACAGGCCCCTAATGCACGGCCGTCCCTTGTGTGTATTTCTACGACTGACATGACATGATTTATGGCTTGCCACCAGAGGCATTGTTAAGCACCCGCCCTCCTCCACAAAAGATAACTGACAGAATGAAACATTTCGTAAAAACATATTTTCCACCATTACCATTCCACCATCTATCGAAAAAGAGACAGGCCTCTCTTTTGGTGTAAAATGTGAAATAAAAGACAATGAGACTTGTCTTATTCCAAAAAAACTAGCAGTCATTCATTTGAGCATGAGGAGTCACCTTGAACAGAGACAGAGGCAGAAAGAGAGAGAGAGAGAGTGTGCATGTGACAGGGTCAATGGAGTGAAAGAAAAGTACAACTGGTGCGTATGACCCACCACCACGTCACCTTGGTTTTGTACCCATTTTGTTAAGACAGGATTGCGTTTTCACATCTTCCTTTTTGTTGTTTAGCCCAAAGTTGGAATTTCACCGAATATTTGTAGCACACAAATCACAAATGTAGCCTGGCTGCATTATTTTGCTTCCTACAAATAGGCATTAGACTCAACTGATTTTTGGGGGCCTCAATTATTTACCAACACGGCCATCTGCTTTGGGCTTCGTGCCTTCACGCACCGACAAAGGGGTTTGAGATTCTTTGTTTATATTAATCTGCAATCCTCTTTCCCAGGCTTGGCTGTTTATAGACCATATTGAGCTTAAACATATCAGCAATATACTTAAAATAAATATACAATATATACTAAATATACTAAGCAATATACTAAAAGCAACCAATACACAGGGGGAAATGGGCTGAAAATATAGACCAGAATATAATAAGAAATACACAGAGGAAACACACTGATATCTAACTGTCTCAGGGCTTGTGGTTTTGTCTTTTAATTCGCTTCTTATCGAGACTTGGGTGACATGTCCCATGTCTGAGTCTGTCATGAAATCACATCAACGGCTCCTGATGTGTATCGTGTTCCTCTGGCTTTTTTATTGCGCCAGCCAGGCTTTGTTTGTGTTGTCGTTCTGGTCTGTATCTTTGGGTTTTAATCCCTTATACAAAATACGAATTGAATGGAAAACCATGCAATCCCGAGGGGGATTTCGTGTGCTTATGTACTGTTTGAACAAAACCACTACTCAACAGATACGACACAAAATATACAGCGTAACATTGTGTCACCTTCCAGGGGAGAAATATGTAGAACAGGAAACAACCCAGGAACAACAAGGTTGTTTCCTCCATTGTTACTTAAAGAAATGGATAAAGAAATAAAGAAAGCCATACTGTATTTATGTATATATTTTTATTTGGGGAATTTAGCAGACGCTTTTGTCTAAAGTGATATACAACCACTAATTCACCGATTCATCCACCGTTAAGGTGGTGAGATGTCTTCATCATGGACATCTTGACACTCAGCTAGGAGCAGCGGGGGTTTGAACTAGCAACCTTCTGGTCGTATGTAGCCGTTGACTCTGCTCAGGCACCACTGGACAAAATAAGTTGCTGAATATCCAGTTTAATGAGTTGAACCATGCATGTGTTAAACACTAACATGCCACAGCTCTCAAATGAGTGCGGGGGTGATGGCTGGATTAACCGGTTGGCCCTGATAATTGAACGCATGATTGAATGATTGAAGTGCACACTCTCACCCAGTATAGGGCTGCAGGGAAATAGTCTGTTTTCCTTATAGGTTCCTAACGGAGGGAAATTACCCAGAAGTAAGTGGCAGCCATGATAAGAGTTGTTTGATTGCTCTAAATGGAATTAGGAATAATAAGGAATTGTGCTTCAATGCTTCCTTTCTTATCACCTTTCGCACAGGGTACACCAGACCATCCTTTACGAAAGTAATGGCACATAATGACATCCCACAATTTTTTGTGGCAGCAGCATTTAAAGTGACACAGTCCTGAGCGGTTCAGCGACCAACATGACAACATCCTCCGACGCATGCTAACCTAGCCTAGCGTACAGTGGGATTCTCTTAGCACCACAGTGGTCTTTTACTTCCACGTCCATATGAAAACTCAACCGCATCTTTCCTTGACCTCATGATGTTTTCCGTGGAGGACAAGGGAAAGCGGTTATGAGGGAGGAAGTGGTCATCTTTTGGGCTATTTGATCAGAGCCCAATGGGATAAAGTAAATAACATTATCATTCACAGTGGTTGCAAGGCAGAGGAAGGAACCGATAATTTGTCTTCATGTGCTACTGAACTGCCTAGTGTCTGTTTAGAATATTATAATGTAGTTATAATATATAATATATAATATTTGCTGTAGTCATTACAATCTACCCCATTGTGTTTGTTGAAAGGAAGTTTGTTAGACCAAATCGAAGGGATTATAAAAATATATATATTATTCACACTGGTTACAAGATAGAGGAAGGACTAAATAGTTCAAACTGAATAACAGAGAAGACAGCTGTTGTCTGTTAATGCAATAAGATAGTTCAGACAAGGTCGTGCATGGCTTTATAATTATTTATAAATAAACATTTTCTTCTTCTTGTTCCCCAGTTTATGCCCACATTTTGGCCCAACATTTTGAATCCGATATTCTGCCTTTTCAGCCATCCCTCATCATCTTCAGACTTGGAATGAGTTTGTGAGACATGAATTGAAAGAGCTGGTTTGAGATGCTCTGAGGATGAACATGCATTATAGGCCTATATAATTTGTGAACGATATGGGTTGATATATCATTAAAAACCCTAACAGGTCTGTAACTTTATTAAGATGCGCCGCTCCATTGGCAGCACAATGGTTGACACTAAACATGGGCTGCATGGCCACAACAGTGCATTATTATTTGATACCTCATTGATTTCTCATTTTCTGCTCGAAAAAAAGGTTTGCTTGCAGGCAGTCTCAATGGGCCTTTTGCTTCATCTGTTTGTGTAACTTGCTCCCATGCCAACCATAATGTTTTACTTAAGGCCTTAGCCAACGGTGGTCAGATGGCATTTTTTTAATGCCATTCATAAAGCCGGGAGTCTGGTTGGGACATCACTTTTCAAAGTGTAGGGTTTCTCAGGGTGTGGCAGGGTAGAGCTTCGCCTTGATATTTTAATCTGTGAAAAACCAAAGCTAGCTGTCAATCACCTTGCTATGAGTTACAATTGACAATAGAGCATCGCAAATGGAAAAAATACTTTTTAATGCCATTGCAGGCATACGTCATAACTACAGTTGTATACCAGTAATAAGTACAAATAACACACTAATACCTTTTTGTGCGCCAATATATGAAAAATACCTTAATTGAATAATTGTTTGTATATATCTGGAAATTGAAATAATACATTTCATTTACATTTAAATAAAGGGCATTTAACAGATGCTTTTATCCAAAGTGACTTACAACGGCTCATACACACATTCACACACCGAAGGCAGAGTCAACCATGCAAGGCGACAACCTCGACACTCCAGGAATCGAACACAATACAACCTTAAGTAACCCAATTTTTACATATGAGAGGTGATTAAAAAATATATTGTAGTGGGTGCAGGATCAACCAACCAGAAGACATTAGGCAAGTGTGAGAGAAAAAGATAATTTAACAACAGGAAACCGGAAGTTTACCAGATGTTGTTTTGGAATCTTCTGATTCCAAGTGGACTGCGATGGTTCTTTGACCCCTACATGTTGTCATGATGCTGCTTTTCCTCCAGATTGAAAGACACATTCAAAGGTTTTGTTGCCCTAGATTTTAAATGGTAGAAATCCAAAACAATTAACGAGACAGTGGTTGAAACTAAACAAGATCCTTCTTGCATTCATTATTATTGTCAGCTCTCATGTGACCGCATGCAAAGTAATGCAGTGGTTGGCTATCTTGGATATGAGGTACACACAGTCAAGAGTGCTCAAGAAAGTGAGAGCTGGGAAAAACTGAAGCTGCGCCTCTTCAGTGCTGACACACAGGCTGCGGGGTGGGTTTGGTTTGTATCCTTGGCTTTACATCATTGTCAAATTGTGGCCCAACAATGCAGTACATTTAGTCTTTGGGATTATTCCCCTTGAGTTGGTCTTACTTGAGTTTGTGGCACTTCAGCACATTACAAATGTATAAGGTATTTGCACACAAACTCTCT
>OMLJ01051673.1:0-11537 GCA_900302595.1 Gadiculus argenteus | reverse complement strand
GTCTTCTCTGCCTGGCACCCAAGGGTCCCATCGTTCGGTCCGGCTATTATTTATATGAGGGTCTGCTAGGTGGGCGTGGGAACAATGGGATTAGCGCCAAGTTCTGTGTCGTGTTGACCCCCCGCGCGCTTTGGGGAACGGTGATTAAGAATGTAATCATATTGTACACTGCTGGAGGATTAAGTCAGCTGCAATAAGAGAAGTCTGTTTGGGCAGAGGTCCTGGCTTTGAATATGGGAGAAACAGTGTCGACCGGGGGTATGTTGTCACTGTGCGTCCTAGACGATGCTAGGACTCAGGGGGTGTTGCTTTTTGATATTGTACACAAATAACCGGATGCTAACGTCTCGATACCATTCAACTTATTACGAGATTGTCAGCAGCAACAACAGCCTCAGCCTCTGGAGGAAGGCCGTTTATACAGCCCTCGTTTCAGATCTGCGCCGCACAAAGTGATCCCCTCTGCACACAATACCATCTTAAGTCGGAACAAAACAAGATGAAAAAAAAAAGGCAAAAGGCTTTGTGTGTGTGTGTGTGTGTGTGTGTGTGTGTGTGTGTGTGTGTGTGTGTGTGTGTGTGTGGGCCTCTTGGAATGTTTTTCCACTCCTGTGCATGCCAATACCCAGCCGAACAAGATACGCTCGCCTCCTCCTGCTCACACACTTACGCCTCGCCGCCCCGACGGCTGCGCACAAACACAGGTGCTCTGCTTTTGTGCGGCCACCTGTTGAATTTCCCCGTCACCGCTTGGCTGACACCTCGTCTTTTTGTTCTTCGTATATTAGCGCTGAAGAGCCTCTTTGAGGGTATTGATTTTAATTTAGCAGATGTAATTAGAGCCGTGCTTCAGTGTGGAGGAACCGGGCACAGAGCAGAGTATATATTACCCCGCGGAGCGGAGATCCACTCTCACCTTTGGACAACGGGTCAGCGAGCGAGGGCCGGTGTGCTTTCTGGAGGAGGCGTCCTGCGGAGGTGGCGGAGGCACCGCGCGCCCTTCACAGTTCATATTGACTCGCTGCTGCTGCTGCTGCTGCTGCTGCTGCTGCCGTAAGCACCTTCACTGGCAGATTATATGAATTAAGGCCTTGTTATTGGCTGTGGCCACTGGCCATGGACCACGCCCTGCAGACGAATTGGACGGCGCCTGAAGTTGAGCCCTGATTACAGCAGCAGCAGACGGAGGGAGATTGGAGAACTCAAAGGAGAAACGTCAGAGAAATCCTTCAACATGTCTGTTTATTCTGCCAGCAGAAGGCCATCAGGCGAGATGCTTTGTACCTCAAATGTGTTTATAAACTATTGAGACATTTCTGAGGATATTTTTAGTTTGGATAAATTCACTTCGCTTTATTTGCGTTTTGAGAAACTGAGGTTAGGTCAGTTTGTTATTTTTCTATTTATGTGTTGTTGTGTCATGCAGGGAGAAGTGAAAGACAGATGACTCCATTTGATTCGTAAGAATTACCAATACTTTATATTCTTCTTGTAGCAAAATGCTTCCACACACACACACACAACATTTCTTGGTCATATTTTTTTGTTTGTTTTTAATCATATCACCCTAGGTGAGAATAGTTACTATGTCAAGTACACACTCACAATATGCTGCGTCCTTATTTCTCAAAAGGAAAGAGGAACGTCGTGTTCAGAGCAGACAAACCCATGAGGCAGGATTCCTTCCCACTTGCAATGCATCATGGGATCCCGTTCCATCCAGCCGACAGAGAGCCACCGAGTTGGTACACCACAGTAAAGCACCTTCGCACCATTTGCCGAACAAGAAAATAAAAAGTACCACAGCACAGTTTTCCCCTTTTACATTCTCACCGGAGTTTTATACAAAAATGCCAATATACAGAAGTACACCTAGAAAAAGAAAACGATAAAAAAGACGGAACAAACCCCCTGTGTAGTCATGTAGCAGAGAAAAGAAAAGGCATCACGATGTTTGTGTACAGTTTGTAGAGTTGTGTCTCTGTTGATCACGGGTCACGACGGGGAGAAGAGGCCACTCACTCAAATGCTCGCTATGTTCAAATGGTTACAGAGACTGATGCGTCGCAGGGGACTAAACTCGACAGATGACGGATGTTCGTGGCGATTCAATTTAAACAATGCACAACAGCGAACGCTCTGCGTCGTGGAAACACACAACAGCAGGCCGGTGTAAATAACCTTTTCGCGGTTTCCAATTGATAAGCTGTCTTTCCCGCTCCTCCCTACTTATCTGAGTGTCCAAGGCATTAAACTGACCCGTTAATACAGAGCTGTTGATACTGGCTGAAGTGGCCCTTTGACCAGCATACATTAGCAATTAGCAACGCCTGACCTTTTAACCCCATCTTATTCGGCAATAATTAAGATCCCAATTAAGATTCCAGGTGTTGGGTGAAAAATAAATGTTCCAATTAATTTGGCTTTAATGAATTTCAAATGCTTTTTACTGTCTGATGCGACAAGCCCACTGGCACCGTACCCTGAGGCGAACATTCTGTTTACATCAGTGACCTTTAGAAGCCACCCGTGACACACACCTTGTCAGCCGATAGGGAGACGCACTATCAAAGCCATCGGACCTTGCAGGATTCTGACCTGAGTTGAGATATTTTTACTTATTTTCAATAGAAAGGTTGGCTACAGGGTTCTTAATTTGTAATAGTTGCTCTGGGCTGTTTGTGAAACCATCTTGCTCCTCCGGTCGCATATTTCCTCAGATGCATATCAACCGGCATAATGCATTACCTGAGGTAGACGTTTAACACTGGTTCCGATATTCAGGGATCACACCGTACGTACTGCAGTTGTCTTGGGAAAACAAAAGTAAACGGTTTGCATTTTGTGAAAATGTAACAGACACCAAGGTTTGCGTTTTGAAAATGGTTCTATTTCAGGTGACCGGATTAAGGGTCTGATATCTTGATAATTTCATCATCATCTGAATTTGACCTCTTCCAATTGATTTCAGAACACAAATAATAAATAGTAAAAATGATAAAAATCCAGACAAAATAAAAAAAAAGGTTATTTTATACTTTCTTCTTCTGTTCTACTGTGACAGTTGTCCAATATCACATTAAGAGTCCAGTATATTGTAATGCACATAATGCACAAAAGTTTGGGCCCACTTCCCTTTGACTCCTTTCGATGAAAACAGGATAAATCCATTTTTTTCCAATTTCCCAGCTCTCTCTTTTCTTCCATTTCCTCCAAAATCCTCGTATATTTCTGTTCATGAATGGTCGGAAATCCATTTAGGCCTATAATGGGTCCATAAAAATCGTGTTTCCTTGGAAATAAGTTTGAAATACATTTTCACACATCTTGAGAGATCCGAGCTCAGCAACCAAGAAACCATCTCCTAAAAGGTGTCGTTTTTCACATGAAGTCTCGGGAGGACAGAAGGACAAAAGTATTCACATGGATAAACTTCATGCAATACAGGGTGGGTGTGTACGTCCCTGGATAGCCACTCCACCGTACGTCTCCCAAGTTCCCCCACCGCCGCTGTGGGGGTCCCGTCAGAACCGACGCACACGCCCTCACACTGTACTTTCCATCACCCACTCGGAGCTCTCCAAAGAGGGCTTCTCCTCCTCAGAGTCATCGTACTGGAGGAGCATGCCGTTGACGGACACGCTGCGCTTAGTCCAGATGTTGCTGATCCTGCGCGGGTAGCTACTGACGCACTGCGCCGCTCCCTGTGCGTGGCCCATGTCGAACGAGTGGCTCCTCTTGGGCTTGCTCTCCTGGGGCAGCCCCAGCAGGCGGCCCAGCATGGTGGTGGACTCGGCCCTTCCCAGCAGGGGCTCTTTGTCGGAGGGCGGCACCACCGCCACCGTCATCATGCCGGTGGTGGTGACGGAGCAGCCGGCCGCCTCCTGGTGCTCCTTCACCGTCACGCTCCGCAGCTCCAGCGAGGCGAAGGCCCCCAGGAGGTGGTCCAGGTGGGGCCGTCCTTTGGCGCCCGGGCCGTGCCTCCTGAACTTGCCGCTGTGCGGGAGGGTGCTGCACTCGCTGGCCTGGAGGCTGTAGTGGTCGGCGGGCCCTCGGTCCAGGGAGTTGGACGAGTTGGAGGAGGAGGAGAGGCTGCTCTGCAGGGAGCCGCACTTGAACTCCACCATCTCCTCGTGCAGGACCACCACCGTGGGCTTGGCCAGCGGCTGGGCTCCGTTCAGCCGGTTCAGCCCGCCGTTGGTCTGCGAGTACGTGTTGCTGACGCTCGGCAGCTTGCCGGCGGGGACGCCGCTGCCCGTGGCTTTGTAGCGCACCATGAGGATGACGATGAACACCAGGAGGGTGGCCACGATGACCCCGCCGATCACCAGGATCATGGTCCCGCCCAGGAACCCACTGTGGAGGGACTGGCACTGGGGGTAGTCGTCGGTGGTGGTGAACTGGACACAGCCCACGATGTTGGTGGCGGTGAGCGCGGTGGCCGTGTCCTCCCAGATGGCCAGGACACACAGGTCGTACTGCATCCCCGACACCAGGTTACTCACCAGGAAGGCCTTGTTAGCCATGGGGATCATCCTGAGGGAGAGGGCAGGGAGGAAGGAGTCATTAGACAGGCATTAGCATGGGGAACATGCACCGCTCTCTGCAGGAGGAGTCGTTTCGAGGGGATCCTCAAGGAGAGAGGGAGGAGGGCCTCGTCAGCAGGTCATATCCACCAACAAATATCCTCAGCTCATAATGCATGTGAAGCTAAGACTGTTGTGTGATGACGTAGCTATTGAAATATCAACCTGTTTACATTCCATTGAGGCCTGATGTTACAATATTCTCTGTGTTGAGTCACTGGTGCTAGAGGTCTTTGACATTAACCAGTTTGGGAACTACTGGGTTAGCGCAGTCCCACGGCACCCCACGGTCAGGTCCAGACAGGCAAAGCATTCAAAGATTGTCAGTAAAATGTTATTGAATAGCTAAATTATGTGAATAATTTGGAGCTTAATGCTCATTCTATATTTTGCATCTGATATACATGTGATTCACTATTGGAGGAATTCAATAATTCATTTGTATTGAGTACTTCAATCCATTCTTACAAGTTACTTAAGCCCTTGTTTAATATATTATGCCAAAATGCCAATTCTAAACTCCTTAGAATAAACCATTTCTCAGACAAAAATTGAAAGTCCTTGCTTCTTTTGTGTGTTCCACGATGGGATGCCAATCAATCACATGCTAAAATAATCACTGCTATTTCCATGGCAACAGCTTTTGATGGATGCCTTCATCTACCGAATCCATCTGTCCCACACCAGATATAGCAGAGGCAGATTCGATTTATAACCACCGACCAACATTAAAGCCTGGCTAAGGATTTAATTAGCTTGACAAAATACACCAGATCCTGCCTTTTAATTACATTGCAAAGGTAAGCCAGGCATTCCACAATCGTTTTTTCTTTTTAATAAATGACTCTACGCCCCATTTAAAGGACAAATCCAATAGCAATTAGCAATTAGCATTCAGGATCGGGCCTGCATAAGATTGTAATTATACCTGCAGTTGGTCTCTGGTGTATAGGCATAACTGCCATGGTGAGCAGTCAAACATGCTTTGCTATTAACTTCTAACTCCTCTCAACCTCGCTCAGGAGGGTTTCTAATTAGCCAAGAAATGCATTGTTTCTCAATTGCATTGTTCAATTGCCATTGAAGATTCCGTGGGCGACTATGCTAATTAAGAAGGCAGAATGGAATGTCATTAACACTGCATTAAGGACTTTTCTATTTAATCTATTCAATTGGATACGGCGGTCATTAACAATACCTGAACTCCTCCAAAATAACTAACTGACTGGCTCAGCATTTTATCGATTCATTGGTTGTTTCATTGGTTTGAACGATTGATTTACATTTTTAATTGATTTGTTTGTGTCATGGCTTGTCGTGGCTACGACGTGCCCGCTGTGTGTAACGTCTGGTGGCCGGGGGGCACTCGTTAGACATCGCTCTGTCAAACAATGTTTGACAGCCGATCCCCTGTGCATTGACCGCTGGGCTCTGGGGGAACGTGCGCAACAGGCTCTGATCGCACATCGTGGCTCCGTAACCAGCAGGCCAACAGAGTCGCTTTGATGGGCTTCATTGTTTATTTATGAATTGTCCTCTCCATTATTCAAAAAGAGGCGCTATACATGTGTACATGCATGAGCTCACGGCAGAAGAAGCGATTTTCTTTTCCCACCCAGCAACCAAGTTTAGACCATGATGGTATTGCCCAGATTGATTTCTCCAGTCGGCTGGTGTGGGGGGGGGGGTACCACCAGCAAGGGGCTTGTATCAAGGCCCATGCGAAGGAGAGGAGAAGGAGTGCAGTGGGGAATAACTAGGAGCTATGCTGAGCTTCTTTTATGCACTCAAACTGTACCCTGGAACTATCGAAAAATAATCTAATTTGCTTTCTGACATTCAAAACCCAGAGGAAAGTGTAGCCATTAAACAAGGTAGCACATAATCGATGTCTCTCTGGCCGCGCTGCAGTGGCAGCCTGGCATTATCAGGATAATTTAATAGCTTAATGTTATAGTCGACAAATTTAAAGATATTGTTCAGCGAAGGGCATCAAAGTTTTCAGTTAGGGGAAACAGACGTGCCATATAGTACTAGTGTAAGTCCATTATCAAATTATGTACATTTTATCTATTTATGATGCTTTATTTCCATTAACTATAAAGTGACTATTAACTTTTGTCATATTTTAAAGACCACAGCATTCCAACAGAAATTTGACTTTTATGAAGCTCTTCACAGAAGTCATTAAGATAAAACCGTATTAACGACCCATTTGAGTCTTGATAATTGTTTTCAATTAACTGAACAAAACGAAAAGTAAGGATTAAGAAACTATAAATTATAGTTTTATTAACTAATTAAACTAATTTCTCCTGAAGGCTACTGCGATGTACACTGTTTCTGTAACTTACAATAGATCCTAAAAAGGCCACGAAGCGACTATTGCAACTTACTGATAAACAGATTTTTTCATGTACAAAGGTTTCTGTCACCTGGGCAAAAAATGAAAATAAATCAAACACACACAACAAACTAAATCATATGTTTTGCGGCAAATTTGCACTACATTCCTTTCTCCACCATTTCAGAGACCTTCCTCGCACAGAAGACCGGATAAACACAATCAGTGTACAAAAATGATGAGTTCCATCCAGAGACCCTGGACAAAATAATAACCATCTGAAAAACACCTCATACACAACCTCATTCTTATCTCAGCCGCAGCCAATAACCAGCGCCTCTCTGCCCCGCTGCTGTGTACGCCACCGGCTGCCGTCTCATTTTAAGGTTCATTTTAACTAGCTAGTACTAGTATAATAGTAATAGTAATAGTGGTGTGCGCACGCTTTTAATGGGATACATCTTTTGCTGAAGGGATTCATTAGCATTCGATTTGGAGCGATTACAAAACAGAGCATTCCGGCTGTTCTATTCATATTGTGATAGGGTGCGTGTATTCTGTTAAGTGTACCTCTACATTAGAATTACTGCAGAGGAACTATTGTAAGACGTGTGTTATCGCTTCTGGTTTTAAAAGGGTAAATCCTCAGATTAAAGGGTAATTTTCTTTTCTCTTTTGCACTAAAGTAAATTGTTTAGCTTTATGCAGGTTAAGGATTAACATTCAGAACATGAAAAGTATTTCCTTGTCATTGCTAGCCTTTCATGATTACGTTCCTTATATGTATTAAACACACCATGCTACAAAATGATTGGATTGAAGACTGGATGAAGGATAACGTAATTAAAAACAGCATGTCGGAGACCAATAGGAATAAAAGAGGAGGCATAATTTGCAAGAAGCTGAAATTTAAACTGTATTGAAATGCTATGGTCCCATGGTATTATGTAATTTTAACATTTCTTTAATTTCAGTTACTCTATCGCTGTAACGCTCATTTTTCTTTTCTGAATGTGCCACTGCTTGCAGCATCATATCAGAATCACATAATAGGAAAATTAAACATATTTTAGAACATGGTCTCAATATCCAAGCCACAATATAATATTAGACACCTCATTAATTTTCATCTATTAATTCAACATCTATTATCCTCCCACTAAGACACCCAATTAGCCTTTCAAACCTTTTCTGTATGATTTGAAATGATCAAGGATGAGGATGTAATTATTAAAAGGATAATTTTACCAAGTTGGCGTCTACCTGCTTAATGATTTGATCTTCACAAATAAAGAAATGCCCAAACCTCAGGCCTTTTGAATTAAAATAAATGACCTTTTGCCCACTATTCTATCACACAGATGAATCACCAATTCAGTCTTACAATGAAATGGCAGTTCCAGCCACAGCCGTCAATCTCACCTGTAAATGAGCACTTCATCCTCAGAGCAGTTGTATTGGAGCTGGAACATTTTGACCTTCGGGGTGGATTTGCTAACGATCCATTTGATCAGAGCAGAGACCGACGTCACCTCTGACACCGACACCGTTTTCTCAGGGGGGGGCTTGGGCTCGCCCTTACTGATCTTGGTGGAGCTGGTGATGTCGGAGAGGCCGGACTTAGGCTGCGCGGTGCGGTTTGTGCTGTTGTTCAGGTGGGGCAGCTGTATGATGGAGAGCTCGATGGAGGCCGTCGACTCCCCGGCGGCGTTGGCGGCGATGCAGGTGAACGTGCCGTAGTCCTTGGCCGTGGTGATGGTGATGTCCAGGGTGCCGTTCTCGTACACGGTGGCGCGGGACGAATTGCTGATCAGGCGGTCGTCGGGCGCCACCCAGTGCACCGCCGGCATGGGATCGCCGACGGCCTTGCAGCGCAGGCTAGCCGTCTGGCCTTCCAGCACCAGCAGCTTGTGCGTGTGTTGTGTGATCAGCGGGGGCTCGCAGACAAACTCCTCTTCCCGAACGGACCAAAAGTAGCGCCCCTTCAGGGTGGTGGGCGAAGCGCACGTCTCCATGTCGTCCTCGCGGTCCAGCCTTCGAAGCCACAGCACTTCACAGTTGCAGTGCAACGGGTTGCCCCCGAAGCTCAGGGACAGCTGTGGGGCGTAAGGGGTGGTCAGCACGCTGCTCTGGGAACGGCCGAATATGGGGTCCGGGGGCAGCTTCTGCAGGCGGTTGGAGGTGAGGTCCAACCGGGCTAACTTATCCAGATCAGTAAACGTCCCCTCTGCGATGTAGTTAATAAGGTTATGGTCCAGACTCATCTGGTGCAGGTTGACCATCTTGCGGATGGTTTCCCAAGGCACGCTGCGCAGGTTGTTGTAGGACAGGTCCAGGTCTTCCAGGGTCAGCATCAGGTCCTCGAAGGCGACGTTGGAGATGCGGTTCAGCTGGTTGTTGTTGAGGATCAGGTGCTGCAGGTTGACCAGGCCCCGGAGGTCGTCGGGCCCCAGCTCCGTCAGCCTGTTGCTGTCCAGGTGCAGCGATCTCAGGGTCTCCAGGTCGATGAAGGAGAACGGCTGGATGGAGCTGATGGTGTTCCGGGACAGGGTGAGGTCCACCAGACCCGTCATGTTGGCAAAGTCCTGCGTGCTGACCTTGAGGATGAAGTTCCCACCCAGGCGCAGCTCCACGGTGCGCCGGTCGATGTCCAGGGGCACAAAGAGCAGGCCTTTGGACGGACACAGTGTTCCCAGGGACTCGGAGAGGTTCTGGCAGACACAGTACTTGGGACATGCATGGGCCATCATTACTGCGGTTCCCAGGAGCAGGAGACTGATAACCACTTTGTCCATGTTCGTTTATGGAAGGGGACCTGGGAAGAAAAAAGAGAAGAGTTGACAAATGTTTCATTATTGATGACTTCAATCATTTGTTCAATTATTAATTTAATTAAGATAAAACTGTCCTTTGAATAAACAAAAAATACCACCATTCAATTCTTCTTCTTTTTTTAATCCATTTATAAATGACCACTAACGTGGACCACCTGAATACATTGATGTTACATTTCTGAGCATGTAAGGTTATTTGCATAAGACCTTGGATTAGGAGCTAAGCATCTGAAATGGGTATTTGCAATGAAGCTGATAAAGCCTATAAGCTCCAAAAAAAACGTTGACAAGTTTTAATTTACACCATCCATGACGCATCAGCTAAACTAGTTGAATACTTGTGTTTTTCATGCCAGATAAGTGAAACCTGACTGGCCTTTAATATATGTGGTGCTTTAACTGCTTGTTGGAAGAGCCTTGTACTTTGAAGCGTGATCTCATACAATTTGGATATTGTTCTTCATGCACTATTTCGCTCATCACACATGGTTTGGCCTGAAAGATTTAGCAGAATGTTTGTATCATCAATCCTCCTATACAGGCAAAACTTTTCAAACAGGTATTTTTTTCCACCCTTAAAAAAAGTATTATTCATCCAAAACCCTGCCTGCAAGGAGAGTCTGTGCATTCTTCCAAAACAAAATATATCCATAATTCAATTTTAATTTGCATCATATGAAGCGTGGTTTGTTGCTTGCATTCATTTTTCAATGTTAAACAGGCTGGACACAGTTTGAGTGGCTCTTATCTTCCTCTACTCCCCTGGAACAAGCCTTTCATGTAGAAAACCTGGGTTTCAATAACTCCTAATTATGGACGCCTATATACATGACAACCCCCTTCCTGGCTGATACCAGTTTGCAATTATACCGTGTAGTGCTGACAAAAACGAACTACACGTCATAAGGCGATGAAGCTAAATTGCAATATTGTGAACGTGGAACATACTTTCCAAGCAACACAAATTTAAGCAAATGAAAGTCAATTTAAGTACATTAATAGTGCTGCATTTTTGTTTACCGTCAATAGATATTTTTTTCAAACGATGTTCAAAGCCTTTTATCCGGTGTTAACGTAACAGGAGTGAGCGAACCATGGTAAGAAAATGCATGCACACACGTCAGTTTGCCTTGCATCATAGTCAACAGCTTTGAGAGAACATGTTGACAAGATCCTTGGATGTGCACTCAAAAGATCATGTACATTGCTGTCAATCAACTCTCAACATCTAAATTTGATCCCATTAAAAAGCAACATGCATAGGTTGGTTAGAAAAATACTGCTACATTGTGTTCAGCATGACCCTCACAAACACTACACAACCAGTATGAGCCACCTGAACAATAGTGGCCCTTTTATGGTAGAATGACTCATTTTCGCGCATCTCTTTATCCCTACAAGGGCAGCAAAAAATATCTAGAAATATTTTTGATCAGATTGATTTTTCTTCAGCCGTTGAATTATTCATGAATAGTGCTGGAAAATGTGACATTGCACACCTTATTTGCGTATGACAGCACTGGTTGACTGGAGTCAACCAAATCGCCAACCTGAAACTTTTGGTGTTTTGCTTTGTCCTCTGGTTTCTCTGGGATTCATTGTGAGACACACTGATGTCCTTTCTGTGTCAAGTCAGCCAATCAACACATTTACAAGTGGCATTTCCAACGCCACAGCCTCCATGTCAACATTCAAATCACACAATGATACGATTAAAAAAAAAATTGCAAAAGCAACTTTGCAGTTTGCATGGACCTGATCCTAAACAATGCA
>OMLJ01051670.1:0-10798 GCA_900302595.1 Gadiculus argenteus | reverse complement strand
CCCAGCATGCGGTCGCCCCACCGCCCTCCTGCGTCGCACTCGTGTCAAAACAAGCAGGATTTCATCTCCTCGGCGGAGGCTCTCTCTCGCCCCGGGCTCTGGAGTTTATGATGACTCTGCATCAGAGAGTGGAGCCCAGACCGCACTCTCTCTCCCTCTCTCTCTCGCTCTCTCCCCTCACACTTGTGTTTTTCTCATGCTCAGCGGTTTTTCGCTGTAGACTCGGGAGCGCTAACAGCCCTCGCTGCTCCGGAGCATTCCGGAGGCTCAGCTCAGCGTGGTGGAACGGGGAACTGTGTTGTGTTCGGAGACGTTAGGCTCGGCGTTCCAGGCCGTGGAACACTGAGCTGGTGCGTGTCGGTTTAGCATTAGTTGAGCATTGATGTGGCAATAGCATAGCAAGCCTACACTTCAGTTTATCACCGGATCCACAAACGTACAAATAATGTAAGGGAAAGTAATAGTTTGTGTGTGTGTGTGTGTGTGTGTGTGTGTGTGTGCGTGTGCGTGTGCGTGTGCGTGTGTGCGCGGACAGGGCCCAGAGGTAAACAGCAGAGGTTCACTGGAGCGAGATGCAGCGGGCCGGCGTGGAGCTGGACCCTGCTGCTCTGCTCTGGTGCCGAGGCCCCACTGCTGCCAGGTTGTAGGCGGCTAACCCAAATATGTTAATGGAAGCTTGGCAGAAGCTCCCCCGAGGGGTGGCCAGGCAGTACCGCATGCAGAGTGGTCAGAGAGAGAGAGAGAGAGAGACTTTATCAAGCCTTGCAAAACCACATGGAAACATTGGCTGTGTCTCAATTCAGGGACCGCATCCTTCGCGTGACGCGCTCTATGAAGGTGTGGCCTTCGCAGGCCGTGAGAGCCGAACTGAAGGCCGAGCGAGCGTTAATGAGACGGTCTGGAGCGTCGTTAACGAGGCGGTCTGGAGCGTCGTTAACGAGACGGTCTGGAGCGTTGTTAATGAGACGGTCTGGAGCGTCGTTAACGAGACGGTCTGGAGCGTTGTTAATGAGACGGTCTGGCCTACGGAGTGTTCCCGGGTTGCGTAACAAGCCGTTACCGCCCTTTACCTTGCATGACGACACGCCACTCCTGTCGCCTAGCAACCCTGACAGCTGCGGTTCAAACCGGACAGTGGAGGTGAAATATGGAGCCAGAAAGCATCATTTTATTTTTTATGTTTTATCTTTTATTGGAGGAATGGGTGAAGATTCACAGTGAAGAGGAAGAGCGGACGTTGGCTTACTGTTAATTAGTTTAACGTTATATGGTTAAACTAATAATTAATGTCATTGAACCTTGACAATAAAGTTACATATAAAAAAAAATCCCAACCTTACTTTAAAAATGGTTTTACATGTTTTGTCATTAAATATGTATTAGCTGCAGCTGCCGCCTCCGCTCTCCCCGCGCCATTTCTAAAAAAACAAACACGCAATGAATGTTGGGATACATTGGGCCGTGAAGGATCCAGCCGGTGAAAAGAAGGCTGCATTTCTCGGGCCGCATTCGAAGGAGCCTTTGAAATAGTACAGCCTTGACGCGCCGCTCTGACGTAACCGGTCTACAAATGCAGCCTTCGAAGGACGCGTCCCCCTGAATTGAGACGCAGCCGTTGTCTTTTCCTACTCCAGATAGTGAACCCTCAATAGAGATCATCCCCTTGAAGCCTCCTTCTCCCTCCTCCTGTGTGTTTCTGTGGGCTGGATGACCTCTGCCGGGCCCATAGGGGGCAGTGTTGCCCGTGTTGTCTGGAGTCTGGCAGCGAGCCGTCTGGCAGCGAGCCGTCTGCAGCGTCTGCCCACCACAACCCCAAGGCCTCTGACTGCAGCATGAAGCACAGCAGCCTCCCTGCTCCTCCACAACAGTGCCCGGCTATGTTTCATGCAGCCTTTCTTTCCGTTCATAGCGCTGTTTGTGCGGTGGCTTACGAAATATGAATTAAGAGCTTTTAAAGTGAATGCCCGGAGGAAGGTAAGCAGTGGGTGTTTTGGCTCCACTCAGGGAGAATTGCTCTTCAAATTGAAATGACCCTGGAGAGGTAATGTTCACGTTGCAGAAATCTTTCTTTTGATCTAATACGGTTTGAATGTCTTTGTTTTTAATTAACCAGAATAAATAAGTCCCTGCTCAATCATTCACTAATTATTATAACATCTACTTCAATGTCGTGCAGAGGTCCCCTGTCTGGACTAAAGTGTAACTGCATGTTCAAATTCCCTGATTCTAATACTTTATAAAGTGAATGTGTGGATGTGTTTGGGTTGGGGGGTTGTCATGTGCCTCAGGGTCCTCTCCTGTTGAAACTTAACAGGAGGGGACCCTTCAAATGAAACTATCATCCTCCTCATCCTCACCCTCATCAAGCTTACAGCATGGCACACGCTGAATCTCCAGATCCACCACACAAGTTCTGGACTTGTTCTGCCACCGCAGCATATAGCCCCAGCAGCAACCAGTGGTAGCACTAGCAGCCAGTGGTAGCACTAGCTCCAGCCAGTGGTAGCACTAGCTCCAGCAGCAGCCAGTGGTAGCACTAGCTCCAGCCAGTGGTAGAACTAGCTCCAGCAGCAGCCAGTGGTAGCACTAGCAGCCAGTGGTAGCACTAGCTCCAGCCAGTGGTAGCACTAGCTCCAGCAGCAGCCAGTGGTAGCACTAGCTCCAGCCAGTGGTAGAACTAGCTCCAGCAGCAGCCAGTGGTAGCACTAGCTCCCTGGTGGCTGCTGGGTCAGACTGGGTGAGTGCAGCGATGCATTCGTAATGAGTAGAGCCAGTGATTAGTTGCCAGTGATTAAAGGCTGATTTACAAGAGTGCTCTGTAGGTGGCATGTAAGGGAGTTGAATTAGCCACACGCAGCCGTTAGCTGGGATAGGGCTTGTGTGTTAGTGCGTGCACATGCCCTCGGTCAGGGCACTACAACACCGGGTAAGTGAGTGGAATTAGCTACCCGCTGCGATTGTTTGTGTGTGTGTGTGTGTGTGTGTGTGTGTGTGTGTGCATGCTCTCTGGGTCACTTTTCTGGGGCGCTCTACTCTGTGACAGACCCATTATTTAGTTAGTAGTTAGTTATTTATGTTTTTCTACAAACAGGAATAGTAAATCTGTTGACTACTTTTTGAGAGGCATTTTTGAGAGGCATGACATTTCTGAAGATGTAACCTTCGTAACATTTTCGAATGTAAAATTAGTTCTGCAAACCATTATTTCACCAACCATTCATCGTCTTTGATGGCGAGCCTAGCTCCCACTCATTGGCCGCTCCTCTACACTTAAGAAACTCTGTTTGGAACTGCATAATGGGCGTACTAATTATTACTAACACTTTGCTGGCCGTACAAAGTGAAGTCTTTACAAAAGGGTTAGGGTTATCTTTACAAATTGGGATGTCTACCCAATGAGTACTCCTGCAGTGCTGCATTAATAAAGATTTCAGGAGAGCCATTATTCCCAGCCTTTATTCCTCCTACATTGCTCTTTAAATTTCACTTGGATACAACGTAAACTTGCCGTGTTCATATATTTGTGTTTAGAACAGCATCGACGCTACTGCTCTCAATAGGAAACGCCAGCACTTCAGGATGGACAGCAGAAAATGTACAGCTTTGTTGGATTTTGATGTATGCAAGATTAGTATACCTAAATCTCAGGTAAAGGCAGATCTATAAATGGCGGAATTACATAGTATTATCACTTTTTAATGCTGCCATATCTTATGAACGCCATATCTTGTGTCTCAGCGGTCTGGCAATGGGCCGGATGGCTTTGGTAGTATTCAAATGTTGAAGCATTTATGAAGCACATTTAGCACATTCAATGACTTCAATGCAGACATAAATATGTTGACAGAAACAGTTCCTTCCTCCAGTGTATGGCTCAAATCTGTCATCTTCAAGACCATCAAGACCTTATGTTTTCCTCCACACTAGGCACTTGAACACATATAATTGCTGTTCACCATTTTCATTGAATCATGAGTGGTTTAGTCAACTTGGTCACACCTCCAGGTTTCCTGGTCTAGAATGGCCGCATAGGAAATTAATGGTTGAGACTATATAATGTTCATCCAGCAGATGGAAAACCTCCCCCCCCCCACACACACACACTCACCAACTCACCCACCAATCCACAACCCCAAGATTTTAGGGTAAGTTGCTGTCTAAAAGAGTTGCCAACACTAACTGTACGTTCACACCAATAGCATCGTAAAGCATTACGAGCGATAAACGCCCATTCACTTTGTATAAGACATGAGCGATAAAGTGATAGGAGAGATAAAACGCTTGAGCGATTGAGTTGAAAACAGCTCAACTTTATGCAAATAGCTTTCAGCGATCTGTGAATGATCCGACAACCAATTTGAATGTATTGAGGAGCAAGATAGAACGTACAAATGGTTCACGTGATGAGCGATAAGAGCGATAGAAATATTTTGGACAGCGTTGTGTTTTGAGCTATCAAGCTTTTGGTGAACATACAGTAATAGCTGCTCCGTTGGCAGTTGCAAGCACAGTTGGTTTGATTGGTCTTCATTCACTAAACATTGGCGCCAAATATGAAATGAGCCACGCCAACAAAAAGTGGGGCTCTTCAGTACAAGGGAAATTTACATTGAAGGAAAAAGTAGAACAATGTCATACAATAACGTTCCTCTCAGTTGGAGGATGAAAGAGCTTGTCCAGTCAATTTCTTGCTGTTTATAAAATATCAATATCTCCCTTTTCCCGATCCTCTTAGATCTAGCCATGCAGCCAGTTCTGTTCTTTGAGTTCCTTAGGTTGTCTCTCTAATACACGTTGGCGGCTATTTCAAAGTCTTCCAATCTGATAAAAATGGGCATGAATAAAACGATTGGGCCAATGCAAAGCGGACAGTAGCCCGCCCGAGAAACCCCCCCCCCCCGTTGACAGTGAGAATTGGGGGCGCAAAACTTCTGAACCGAAAATGTCCCCAGATTTTGTCTCAGAAATAAGGTCACCACTAAGGATACATGGTATTCTGATGTGTCACGTTCTTACTGTTGGATAAAGCTGGTGGGTAACTGGTTGTCATTGTAACTGTGGGAGTGGCTCCCTTGATTGACCTTGATAATTGTCAAGCTAGATGGCCACTGAATAGACAGCATGGTGCTCCGACTTGGTCACCCTCAGAAAGCGTAACACTATGTGAAGCCCTCACAAAAGGACAGTAGCAGGACTAAGGATTTACTACGGGGAACGTGACCTCCCCTTTGTCGTGTATGTTTGTCAAGTGTTCGTCTATGTTATGTCATGTTACTCTTGGGCTAAAGGCCAGGCCTATACATAATCCGACTCTGTTACCACGGAGACCCCTCAAGCCTTCAAAGTTCTGTTATGTATATATATATGTTGGCTACTATCCATGTAAATAGTGTTGAAAATAAACTTCCAAAGCTTTTCAAATCTTATTTGGTGTTTTCTTAGTCCTTAATGTGCTTAATGTATAAAGTAAATAAGGTGCGCAGTCAAACCGGGGAAAGTCACAATCACAGCCCTTGCCGTCTCCTTTTTTCCTCGACGGATAGACAGACATTTACAAAATATTGGATGTGCCCGGAGAGTACGGAGAGGATCTCCGAGACGGTCTCCGTACGACGGAGAGGGTGCATACAGCACTTTACGGAGGAGTATAAACCAGGCTTAACCCTCAAAAGAGAGGACCAGAGCTCGCCAGGAACCCAGGTGAGTCACTGTTCTCGTGGCCGGAAGCCAGTCGCCTGTCAGCTGTGGTTTGTTACCACTTATGTGTCTCGACTCTCGTGTCACAGTAGTACTAGCTCCAGCAGCAGCCAGTGGTAGCAGTAGCTCCACCAGTGCTACCACTTGGTACCCTAGCTTCCAGCTCCGCTGTCCTGGTCTATCTCTCCCTGTTGCTCTCTGCTGCTGTCCTTGAGGTACCGTCCCACAGTCTGTCAACGTCACTTACTTCAGACCTCAGACTGTTACGGTTGCTCTCCTCTGACCTCAGGCTGCGGCTCTCTGAAGACTTGCTGCAACATATAATAATGTTCAGTGTGGTCACCGAGGTCATTAATCTATTAAACCAAAGCGTTGGTCTGCTGAACTGTAGACATTATTGTTATGGAAACATAATTTCGGTCTACCATTGCAAAATGTGAACCAGTCACTGCGGTATAGTCCAGGGCTAAGTATACTATACCATACAGTAGGTAATGTTTGTGAGGTGAGGTGAATGATGAATGATAATGAGGTTAATATGGTGTTGTATTTCACTCAATAAGTCAATAAAGGTTTTCACCATACAGCTGCAACCAAGAAAACAGGTTAAACTAAATTTTATAGGCTTTCAACAATATAAAGCAGTAAATGATGTAAAGTATCATGTTATCACACGGCCTCCTGGGACCGTCACCTTATGGTGGAGAGGTTTGCGTGTCCCTGTAAACCTGAGGGCTGTGTTGTCTGGAGCCTTGTGCTCCTGGTCGGGTCTCCCATGGCAGAGTGATCTGAGAGGAGCCATACTAAGAATGGTTCACATATAAAACATGAAAAAACAAGCAAGAGAAGGAGAGACCTTGCCCGGAGGTAGCACGGGGCCCCCGCCTGGAGCCAGGCCCAGACCGAGGGCTTGTCTGCAAGCGCCTGGTGGCCAGGGGTGCCATGGAGCCCGGCCGGGCACAGCCCCAAAAAAGACTCCTGCCTTTTCAAACCTGTGCCAAAAAAAGGGAAGCTATAATTTCAGTGACTCTCCCGATCAGATTTATCCCATGACCTTCAAAGTAAGAAATGTCACTGAACTTCAAACTAGGATCAATCCAAAACAGTGTTGCATAAAAATATAATGAAGAAATTAGACTTTGCATAGAGAAAATACAGACTTTGCATAGAGAAAATACAGAGACTTCGCATAGAGAAAACACAGAGACTTGACCTGAAAATTTGATTTTCTGCTCCCCGAGTCCAAAGCTTTGAAGGGGCTTTCTTTGTTGCGAGCTTGGCACCCCGCGGCCCAAATGTCTCCCTGCCAGGCCCAGGAGGCAGTGTGTGTAGAGGCCCTAGCGGGGTGTTGAGGTGTCCCTGAGCAAGGCACACTAACTGCTCCTGACGAGCTGGCTGTTGCCTTGCATGGTGGACCGCCGCCGTCGTTGTGTGAATGTGTGTATGAATGGGTGACTGTGAAGCAATATTGTAAAGTGCTTCCAGTGGCCACTGGTTAGAAAAGCACTGTATAAATACAGTCCATTTACCAAATGAAACATGTCAGTGTACCTAGATTACCTGTGTTGTCACCTTGTTGGACAGAGTTGTAGTCTTTGGAGTCCATGGTGCTGGTTAATGCTAAAATGGATTCATTATATCCTTGCAGTCTGTCATGTGAGGATCATAACCCCAGTGATAACATGTGAGAGCCTGAACTTTGGCAAGTTAACTTTGAGTTCAGACTCCCATTGTCGCCAAACTTTAGATTTAGACACAATTTATTTAAAATGTTTTTATTACATGGTTTGTCACTCATCCAAGGATTTCTTCCAGATCTATGCGTCCATACTAATGGGTGAACTATATGGGTCGTCCATAACTCCAAACACCTTTTACCTGTTGGTTAAGTTCAACTCCAGCATCTGTACAGTTCCTCTTATCACTGGCACAAAATCTTTTTATAGTGCTACACCTTTATGGGAGATCAAAGCGTCAAACTTTATGGCACAGATTTTTTCTTTGCATTTATTGTAACTAGTGCAGTGCCCGTAAGAACTATGTATTTTTCCCATGTCCGCGTTGCTTAGCTGTCAGTTAATAAAGTTTAGCTTTTACTGTTTGAATGGAGCAAACTGATTTGGAAGAAAGGGCTTAACAACGAATATTTGGATAGTATTTCAAAAGCGCACTTTAAAACTCTACAAGATAGGTAAGCTAAACTGCAAGATAGGCAAGCTAAATGCACTTGTGTGGAAATCCAGGGCTCATTATCACACAATGAAATGTGGCGGAGCTCCCCTAAAAGCGGTCCGCTCGGAAACAATACACTGCCACGACTCGACGGCCTACGTAAATAATTATCTTTTGAAAAACACAGTAAAAAATCGTAAAAATCGAGGATGCACAACTTCCTCCCATGCGCAAGCCACATCTGAAATCTAAGGTCAGTCTGACGCCCAGCACGCACCGGCCACGTCGCGGCAAAAAGCGTTTTTTTAAAGCAGTTTTGTACATCCCGGCTTGATACAAGGTCCTGTGCATATGGAGACTGTAGATGCAGTAGATTAATAATTCCACAATGCAAAAATAATAAGCAATGACTCTAAATAAATGTAAATAAAGTGACTAAACCATAAACAAAGTGCCCGACAGTACATAAAATGACTATGAATGAATGTGACTATCATTGTAAGCACACACAGAGGATCATGGGCATCAGGGCCATATATGCAGTCATAAAACAACGTGTATAACGTTATGGTTGCCTATAGCGACTGTTTGTTGATCTGCTGCATTCCAAACATAAGTACAACGGTGCCGCTGCGCAACGCTTCCTATCGGTGCTAGGGGCGCCGTTTGACGCACATCAACTGTGCTGCGTGTCACAGCGCGGCCGGTTTGTGCTGGGCTTGACTAACCATCAACGAGATATGCCCGTCACACACACACACACATGCAGACTGTGGCGACCCGATTCCCCAAGAGTCCCGAATGCCCAGTAGAGACCAAACTCAGTGCCGGGTTGAATGCCTTTGCAGGCCTTTATTCAACGCACAGGAAAATCGAATAAACGATAAATCATACAACGGTCTCCTAGAGCCGCGGAAGGGTCGCGGACCAGAGCGTCAGGGTTACGTCCGGGGTCGGTAGAGGGTTGGGGCTCTCTCCAGCGTCCTCCTCTGTGTCGGGATCTGCTCACGTAGACTGGATCTCTCACACTTCTCCCTCCCTTGGCGTGAGTAGTCTTGTGCCTTTTGTACCCGTACCCCACCTGTCCCTGGGTATGAACCGTTGGTAGTAGCCTACCAACCCTAGGAATGACTTCACCTGTTTTTTCGAGGTGGGGCGGGGCCAGTCCGGGATGGCGGCCACCTTACTCTCCTGGGGCCGGACCTTCCCCCGACCGACCTGGTATCCCAGGCAGGAGGTCTCCTCCAACCCCAGGCGACACTTGGTGTGGTTGGCGGTGAGCCCCGCCCTCCTCGGCTGCCAGAGGTGGATGCGTGGAAGTATTGATGCGTTGAAGAGTTGAAGTATTGATGCGTTGAAGAGTTGAAGTATTGATGCATTGAAGCGTTGATGCGTGGAAGCGTTGATGCGTTGACGCGTGGAAGCATTGATGCGTGGAAGCGTTGAAGCGTTGATCTGTTGATGCGTTGATCTGTTGATCTGAGTGTTTGTCTTTTGAAGAGCACACTCCCTCATTACCCTTCATGCGCCATATTACCCTGGCTCGTCTCCCTGCCCTGTCAATCATTTGCCGGTGTTGCCACGGTGACCACACCCCAGCGCCTCCTCAGCACCTGTTGACGAGGGGTGGGGTTCAGATTGATCAGCATTGCTGCGGTAGAGGAACACGTCGTCACACTGACATGAGCGATATCGATTGGCTCAATCATTTTAAATGATCACTTTGTTCACTGAGCGTGTCACACACACCTGGATGAGTCACATACGTCGGGAATACGCTAGAGATCGCATACTACCTATGGTGGCTGAAACAGAGCAACATGTTGACAATCTTCTGGCTTCCTTCTTATGTAACCCTCAACCGCAGTCCTCTAACCAGTTTTTGTAAGCTTCCAAAGATTAAAGATATAAGTTTGCATTGGTAACCTAGTTGGCATATACGGCCACCAGTGGCTGGTATTTCAGTAACTTATAACAGGCGTCCATATACAAATTGAACACCACAGCCCACCTCAATAAGGAGCACAGTTTTCAGAGTCTCGTTTACAATTACAATGTCTGGAGTGTTATGAGTGCTATGTTTTTAAAATACTTATTGTCAGGTACATTGTGATGGAACCAATTCACTTTAACAGCACCATGCTTAAAGGTCTTACAGTCATGTCCTTAGTTTATTTTTCCTAGATATTTTGGAATCAGGTCAACCAATCGGTCATGCCTGGCCACATACAGTCCTTTGTAATGATGACATCCATTCAGAATGTGCGCAACCGTTTCATTCTCCTGATGATTTTGATGGAACATGCAGAATGTGTTGTGTTTTGATGGGTACCATATAGCCAGGTTGTATTTTGATGGAAGACAATGCAGTCGCACTTCAACCATAAAGATTAAGATTTTTCCATTTTGCTTCAGATTGAACCTGAGGAACTGGGGTTAATTCTGGGAAGCGATGGGTATCTTGCACCATTGTAGGTGTAGAAACAATGATTGGCGTGCCAGCCCCCTAACCGCCAGGTCGTCATTATTGATCATGTTCAGCAGAGGAGGAGGAGGAGGAGGAGGAGGAGGAGGTATACAGTACCTGGAGGAGGCCATAGAGCCATTCAATGTCCCGGACTCCAAAGCCTCCCCTCTTGAGCGGCTGAAAGACAATGTCCCGGGTTGTGCGGCTATTTAGACAGAGCCATTTCCTCACAAGGTTTCTGACAAATGTTCTTATTGTAAGTTCGTTTTGGATAAAAGCGTCCGCTAAATGCCTTAAAATCTAAATGTAAATCAATGTCGATTGTGTACCACTTTTTACTTTATTTGGTTGCTTAACATTTTTTTTGGTGGTGACTCACACGTTCTCTGTGCGCTCCATTGTGCTCAGCCTCAAATGTAAGTAGCTTTGGAGCAAAGTGCTTGCAAAATGCCCTGAATCTAA
>OMLJ01051663.1:0-11397 GCA_900302595.1 Gadiculus argenteus | reverse complement strand
GATCTTATATGTTGACTACTAACCATGTAAATAGTGTTGGAAATTAACTTCCAAAGCTTTTCAGATCTTATTTGGTGTTTTATTAGTCCTTAATGTGCTTAATGTAGAAAGTAAATAAGGTGCCAAGTCAAACGGGAAAAGTAATTCCGGAAATGATGTTTTTAGAGGACCAATCACAGCCCTTGCGTATGCGTAGCCCCTCGACGCAGTGACGGACAGTTAAAAAAAATGACGTGCAGCCGGAGACGACGCAGAGGCTCTCCGACAGGCTCTCCGGCTACGGAGAGGGCTGTCCGTAGCCTACGTACAGCACTTTACGCAGGAGTATAAATCAGGCTTAAGGGCTAGAAACATCATTAGTCGGATGTGCCTCGAAACGTGCATGTCATCCCCACACTCACTGTGTTCCTCCAGCCTACACCTCCTCCCGGCCCTGTCTCCTGCCTGCCCTCCTCTCTCCTCCACCTCCTCCCGGCCCTCTCTCCTGCCTGCCCTCCTCTCTCCTCCACCTCCTCCCGGCCCTCTCTCCTGCCTGCCCTCCTCTCTCCTCCACCTCCTCCCGGCCCTCTCTCCTGCCTGCCCTCCTCTCTCCTCCACCCCTTCCCAGGGTCTCCTCCACCCTTTCCCAGTTTCCTCCTCCCATCTCCTCCTCCGTCCTGCCCCAGGCCCACGCCCGAGGGCTGCGCTCACCTCTTCTCCGGCTCTCGCTGCAGGCAGAGCTCCACGAAGGCGTGAAAGTGTGGCGACAGGGTGCGGCTGTAGGGGTGGCCCCCCGCCGAGGAGGCCGTCGACGGCTCCCCGTTGGAGTGGCGGGCCCCGCAGGCCCCGGAGCCCTCACAGATCCCAGAGTCGGCCCCTGAGCGCGAGGGCTTCATGGAGAGCTCCTCCGGGGGGATGGTGGTGGTGTCCAGCAGGCAGGGCACCGTCCCGTTCAACTTCTCCAGGAGCATCTGACACAGGGGCGGGTGGTTAGGTGTGGGTGAGGTGGGGTTAGGTAGGGTTAGTGGTAGTCAGGTGGGGTTAGGTGTGGGATTAGGTAGGTTTAGTGGTAGTCAGGTGGGGTTAGGTGTGGTATAGGTGTAGGTGAGAGGTGGTTAGATGTGGTAAGTTAAGTTATAGTACAGGGGGTTAGGTGGAGTTAGTTGTAGTCAGATGGGTTAGGTGGGGCCAGTCCACCCCATGGCCCTCCCTTCTCTCCCTGCCTCCCCCTCTGGACATGAATCTACACCCTAGTGATTATTTACAGCACACAACGGCACTGTTGTACAGAGTAAGCCCTTTTGAGGTCAAAAACACCTTTTCTGGGTCATGTAAGAAATATAATCATGAACAAACTTGAGAAATATGTGATGAAATAATGCCAAGCTACATAACTTAACCATATGGCCAACTTTGGATAAAACAGTACATTTAAAAAAGGTATAGTTTGCCAAATGAAGGGAACATTTTACATAACTAACAGTGAAATGCTGTGATCTAATCTGCTGTGAGATCTAACCCATACAGTATTAAACTCTGACCTCTACAGCGATAGAAACTGAAGAACAGCGTCTGCTTCAGCTCACCTGTGTGGCGGGCATGTCCTTGAAGGGCACGTGTCCGTTGGCCAGCTCACAGGCCGTGATGCCCAGGCTGTAGATGTCCGAGCGGAAGTCATAGCCCTGCAGGTTCTACAGAGGAAGAGAAACGACACAAGTGCTCACACGACTGGCCACCTTCTCACACTCTTCTGCAATCCCATCTTTTATATTATTCCCTACATGTTATTACTGTACTGGCGACAGGGTAATGTACTGTATGTATGTACAAACCCGATTCCAAAAAAGTTGGGACGCTGTATAAATTGTGAATAAAAAAAGGAATTCAATAATTTACAAATCTTAAACTTTTCACAATAGAATATAGATAACATAGCAAATGTTGAAAGTGAGACATTTTGAAATGTCATGCCAAATATTGGCTCATTTTGGATTTCATAAGAGCTACACATTCCAAAAAAGTTGGGACAGGTAGCAAAAAGAGGCCGGAAAAGTTAAATGTAGATATAAGGAACAGCCGGAGGACCAATTTGCAACTTATTAGGTCAATTGGCAACATGATTGGGTATAAAAAGAGCCTCTCAGTCTCTTTGTCTCTCAGAAGTCAAGATGGGCAGAGGATCACCAATTCCCCCAATGCTGCAGCGAAAAATAGTGGAGCAATATCAGAAAGGAGTTTCTCAGAGAAAAATTGCACAGAATTTGAAGTTATCAAAATTCTGTGATGATTCAACATCCAAATACATTTTTGATGAAAATTGCAACGATTTTAATTCATATATTTATGGGTTTATATTACATTTATTTAAAACAAGACACATTTGTGTGTGGATCATAAATGTGTTTGTGATACTTTTTGTTTATGGATTTATTTTACAGTTACAAATACCGATATCCATTTGTGTGTGCATTGAAATGCATTTGTGAGAAGAGAGTAATTTATATATAAATCACAAAATACATTTGTGAATCCTTCTCTGTGCATTCATTATTAATGAGACTGATCTGACCCCATATGCTAAGCCCTTTGAGACTAAACCTGTGATTAAGGGATAGACAAATACAATTGAATTTAATACTTTGTCGAAAACAAAGCTTGCATGTTGGGAGCTACACGCATTCAGAGGAAATCAGATTTGTGTTTGTGTGGCGATGTCGTGTGGCTCATCGCGGTGCGGGATGAGACCGTGCAAGGGGAGGGGAGGCGATCTCCCATTACCTGCTGCAGCACCTCCGGGCTGAGCCAGGGCAGGACCTTGACACTGTAGGGGGGGAAGTCGTGGACCACCTTGGCCCTCTGGCCGTGGCGGATGAGGCTGAAGATGCTCCTCAGGCCCGACATGCACACCTGGCCGTCGGCCGCGATAAGCACGTGACTCGCCTTCACACTCCTGGAACCACACACGCAGACACACAGACACACACGCACGCACGCACACTCTCAGATACCCTTCCTCTCTTCAGCTCCCTCAAGAGGGGCAGCACCCACGGGGGTACTCACAGGCCGCTCCTTACCGGTGCACGTAGCCCATGTGGTGGATGTACTCCAGCGCTTTGAGCATGCCCAGGAGGATGTAGGCGATGGCCAGCTCACTCATGCCGTCCATGAAGTGGGAGCTGATGAGGTCTCGAGCTGAGCCTAGCACACGGGTGAACAGAACAACGTTAAGTTGGAAAATAGTTTGGGAATTGAGAGCAGAGTCATGCAGAATTTGTTTTGGTTGGATGTTTAACGTTTCTAAACTTAAGCCTGCCTTTTGTAAATTTTCACAGCAGCCATCATCTCAACAACAAATATTATAGGGGTTGTAGGGCAAACAGATAGCTTAAAACGTAAATATGAGGCAATCAGTATCATAACTGTTCTGTTCAACAACTTCCACTACTTTGCCCTGTTGAACTCAACGTTTCAAATGTAACTTATTGATCGACCCAACCCGATCATTGATTGATCTGACTGAATCCATTCAACGTGAGGTTTGTCCAGTCCTTACCATAGGCCATAAAGGGGTTGATAATCCACAGCTCGTTTTGTGCTATGAAGATGCTCCTGTAGGGGAGAATACTGGGGTGGTGGAACAGCTTGGATACCAGCAGCTCCCCCTGGAGCAGGCAACAGGAAGAGGAAGACGACACAACAGTGTTACAGTTCAGCTTCACGTTATTAACAGTAAAGGGGGGAAATAAACAAGATGATACGTGAAAGTAGGACAAGTGGACACACATATGTGTCTCAGTGACTCGGAAGAGAGGAGCACATGGGTTAGATGAGGGTGTGATGTCGTGAAGGAGGAGTCTATGAGGATGAGAGGGAGGGGCAGAGGGACAGACCTGCAGGAAGGCCACCATCTCGTTGGTGCAGGACTCCAGGGCGATGCGGCGGACGGCCACGTGTTCTCCGGTGGGCTTGTAGCGGGCCAGGTTCACGGTCATCAGGTCCTCCAGGCCCTGGCCTGACACAAACACACAATTTTTTTACCCACAGATCTCTCCCACTTAATTTACCACTGCATTGAAAACATCTGTGTGCATTGCAAAGCATGCATTAAAAAAAAAAAAACACACACTCATACATTTGCAATCAAACATGGTCATTACGTCATTACGAAAGAGGCATCAATGGTTCACACTGAAAAACAAAACATAACATCTGACATGGATTCTGTCATTTTTGTGTCTGCGTGCATTGCACGCACTGGGAGCGTGTCTCCCTCCCTCCCTGCTCACCGATGACGGTCAGCAGCTCGTAGGCAGTGCTGTCGGGCTGGAAGCTGGCCATGGTGTCCCAGCGGGCAAGCGAGGTCAGACTGCCCCTGCTGTCCTCATGGGCCTGTGTGTCGGGCGAGAGAGGTCAGAGCTACTGTCCGGGGCCGGGCCTGAAGGCTAACACGTGCTCAGGCTCAATAAACGCATGTGATCGGTATCAAAGCACGGGACACAGACGGTTCTGTGCAGACTGCTGGGAGGCAGAGCTGGGCAATATATAGTAACAATGGTGGTGGTGTCATGGTGGTTGGGCGATGGTATTGAGGATAGACAGCCCGTTAACCACTAAGAGAAATGGTGGTTTCTGTGGATAGGATTCTGACATTCTTGTTGAACAGCAAGGGGTGCACAACATCGGTACACAAGAAAATTGAACTGCAAAGCTTCATATCAATAGAAACAAGTTGATAACATCTGGTGTCATTTCACTCTGAAGATATTGTATGTATATATTGCCCAGCAGTACTTCATGGAGCAAGACAAATATACATTGAAACCTGGAAACACTCAGTTGATGTTATGTTCAATATAACATGCAGGTTTAATGGTCGTTCGACAACATGGAAACGTGTTTGTGAGTGTATGTGTATGTGTGTGTGTTTGTGAGTGTGAGACACAGTGCGGTTAACGGTGTTAACACAAAACTGTAGTGGAACATCAAATTACGAATGGTGAACTACATCACATAAGATCCAAGACAATAAAAGCTGTTACAAACAGTATGCCAGTAGTACCATCTTTGAGGAGATTAATGTAACCCATGATGCTAATAAGCAAGTTCAGTGCATGGATCTTAAGACTATTTCAAGCGTGGTATTTACCTTTTTTTTATATTGTGATCTGGCATTTTTTTACTGTGGAAACTATCTCAGACAAACCAAACAATTCAGCAGCAGCCCTGACATCCACTATCTCTTTTAATGGATTGTATATTATAACTATAGTAGGCTAGATGCACGAAAAGCTCTTGGTTGGCTTGTTGGTTTCCTGTGGAGCCAGGTGTGTTTGAACCTGCCACTATTCTGAATGTAATCAATGTCTACACGGACCCGGTTGGGTGTTGCACCTAGTGAATCCAGTGTGTTACAGTAATAGTAAGAATAGTGGCAGGGTCAAACACACCTGGTGCCACAGGAAACCAACAAGCCAACCAAGAGCTTTTTGTGCACCTAGCCTATACTGTGTGATAATATACACATATTTACATGGGTCAAATACATCAGCAGTCAGTGGAACATCTCTTTATTTGCCTCAACATTGTTCCATTGCTGCAGCTCCGGTGTCAGAGAACAGTGCCATGGAAATCAGAAAGAGGTGTGCAGAACTCTGCTGGAGCACAGTGAAAGATGAGCCATCTACGGTTCACACTGCACAGGCCTGGGACATCGGTGTGATAATAGATCTCAGAAAACAACTTTAATATACCAGAAACATTAATAAAAGACAAATATGTCTGGATTTCTCTATATGGCAACACAGAGTTAGAAGGTTGATTTCAACAATATCATGACTTCAAAAGAACTCATTGTCATATAAAAAAAAAGGGTTTACCCTTTTTAAAAGGGGTTTATTTGGGGTAGGAGTTGTACTCTGTGGTCTCGAGTTAGACCCAGTGTCCACGGGGGGGAATGAAAGCCCTGGTACTTCTGTTAAACGTGAATGGACCATGACGTCATTGGGCCGGGTTTTGGTTTCTCCATCAGTCCGATTAAAAAAGAAAAAAAATCCTGCTGAGACGTTGTTCATGTTGTTGATCGTGTGTGCGATAGTACTCTCTCATTTACAGGGAATAGCGTGAGAGTGTGTCTGTGGTGCATGCTTGGTGGTCCTTACTTGTGATCAATTACATTTTGCCACATTCTGACCAGTACAGTCAAAGCCCTGATAAAAACAACAAACAATAACCATTTAAAAAAAATAAAAAAATTCTAATGAGTCTTGTTTATCCCTTATGACACCCATCACGGCCATCGGTGGCCCCTCGCACCCCATTCTACCATTTCTGCATCGGGCCAAACAAGTCTCCCTAAATTAAGAGGCGGGACTTCCTCCTGGGGAATTCGCCTTAAGTCAGAAGCTCATGCATGAAGGTGCCACAGCATTGAGAATGGTGAGTTGTACCACATACACAACACACACAAATGCGTACATTAGTACATACACACAATAACTGCATGGAGGGCACACATTCACGCATGCACGTGGAGGAGGGGTGAGGAAGCCGTGACCGTAGGGCCACACTTACTTTCCTGAGGGAGAATCCCTGAGCTTGCTCTGGGATAGAAAAGCCCACATCAATGACATCAGAACACCCAACAAATACAGGAACAGGAATAGCTTTTGTTTAGCATCTGTGAGTGTCTACGGGAGGTCGACTAAAGCTTTAGGATTAGTCACCGTGTGCGTTTTAAAAATTATATTCAAGGGAAAGCAGACAGTAGCAAGAATTGGCTGACACTGTGAAATCAAAGTGGACGCTTGTTTGTATGTTATGTATTGCAACTTTATCCTTGCAGCCATAAATTAATTTGTGGCTATGAAAATGGTTCAATCTGCGGGCCCAAATAATGTGAATGATTGCTTTGTTAAAGCTCTCTAGATGTTGTTTCCTGATTCAGTATGATGTAATGAATCGGACAGAGCGAAGCAGGGACATGAATCAAACTTGCGTTGCAGCATGCAGCCGTTCAGAACAGCAGGGGAATGAAAATGAGGCAAAGCTTGCATAAAGGATAGCGCGGCCAATAACATATTTCTATATTCCTAACCCTGTGTGACCTCTGCAACAAAATAAGTGTACAATATTCCTTTCCCCATCATCTATTTTGGTGTAAAAATAGCATGTGTTTATTCATGCGAGATTCAATATAAAAAAACTTTAGATATTACTATGAGCTTATAAAAGCAATTAGGATATACATATCATCATCATTATTTCAACTACCATTGGACCTCCTAGCACACTTTCTTGTATATTTTTTTTGAGGGAGGGTGCTGTATCAAATATTATGTATTAATTATTAGTAGTATACATTATTACTGTGTATAGAATTAAATGCACTAACAAAATACCTAAATGTGCAAAGCCAATGCAATAAGACTCCAGCACATGCCATCAATAAACTACAACTTCTATAGGAAAAATATGATAACCAACAGCCAACAGAGGGGACAAAAAGCAGCCACACATTTGAGCCCAAATTTCTCCCCAATATTGGCAATAAGGGTAACTGCAACTGCTAAAGACATTGGTTGAATGGAAATAAAACCGCTCCAGCCAAAATGCTTGCAATAAATGTTGGATTAAACAGCAAAGAAAATCGCCATACTTTTAAATGTAATGTAAATTACATAAAAATGTAAATGTGTGTTCTATGTGCAATTTGGTGGTTATAATACATCTTATTGTGGCAGTAGATTGTAACCTGGCTTGCATTGAAACCTCACCTCCAAATAACTCCAAATCCCTCAGGCTCTCCACACTCAATTTTTCTGTTACCCAACGCTGACAGACAGAAGGTGAAAAACACACATGGAAAAAGAGAAAATACAGAGTACAATGAGGAAAGGCCGCACAAAACTGGCACCACATTTGATCCAAAGAACACACAGCTTGAAGATGTTCTCACACATTTAGAAAATTAACAAGGTAACATCCAATGTAAATAACCTGGTGAGGACACCAGTTGGTTTTGGCGTGATGGTGAGAAATGCTCTACAGAAGCATGAGAGAGTAGGAAATCATTTATTTGTTGACAAGCAACATTCCAGATCAACTTACAAGAAAAGACATGGATCCGGTTGACTGTGAAACCTATAGTTTCAAAAACTCATCCGGAGAATATCTGCAGAGAAAAGTATAACCACTGTGAAACAGAAAAGTTGATTTTGGAGAATTCATTCGGTCTGACTTGCACCCTTTAAACGTGCACAATAAAGACTGCTTGAGATGATATAACTGGCACTGAAATACATTACTGTTTCCGAATATAAATATATTGGGACTATAGGCAGTGTTGCCACAGTTACCTTGAAAAAGTAATCAGTTACTGATTACCGATTACTCTATTAAACTTTAACTTAGTTACGTTATTTGATTTGAAAAGTAACTAAGTAACTACTAACTTTTACTAACTAATTACTAGAAGTAATTAGATTAGTTACTTTATTAATTACATTCGAAACCGTGACGAATATCACGTTCCGCAGTGGTGAGAACCGTAAAGACTCAATCTTCCTAAAGACTCAACCTTCCATGCCAACTTTTCTAATATCAGTAGTGCTATAGCGAAATCAAATTACATTTGAGGGCTTGTACGTTCTGATGTCACAACTCCATGGCCGTCGCCATTTTGGAAGCACATTGACATGTAAGTTGTTGATGTAGTTGTAATTATGTTGCAATTTTGGTGAGACATTGTTGTGGTCGCAACTGCACCACTGCAATCATGAGAAATCCGGCCAAACTATCTCGTCATCAGCTAGGTGACGCTATATCCACGTTGATTTAAGATTTGACAGTACACTACTCTCGAGTCCTCTCAAAATGGAGTAGCGGAGTAGCACCACCACCAAAACATCCCATGATGCATTCCGATGTATAAACCCTATATATATTCACCTAATTAGTGTTAATTAACGGCTTACACGTCAATGAGTGCAAATAATAAGTTATATATAGTTACATATGTATATAGCTACGAACCTGACGATGCGATACGTGTCTGTTGCCCCCTGCTCGATGCTGTGGTCCACATCTGATGATTGGTCCGAGAACCTTCCCACACTGTCCCTAGACATACAGGGCAGAAACACTTTAAATAACTTTGATTATTAACTAAAAAGCTCGGGTTTAAGGATACTGTACATCGACTTCCCGAGTGGTTTATAGTGCGGCTACCGCCAAACGTTAGCTAGCTCATGTAAATCACATTATCGTGTATAAAAACCACATATTTGAATCCACCGAATACATACCTGTGATGTACTATTCGCGGTTATATCCGTTCGGGCTCTCGAATGGAAATTATAAGTGTATAATAATGAATAAAGCGTATTTGTGGATGATAAAGCACTAGGGGACCATCGCTCCTGGACGTGTTGACAGTCAGCGACGCGCTGGCTCTGATTGGCGCCGCGGCCAGGGTTGCCAGATTGGGCGCGATCTCCCTCCCAATCTGGCAACGCCAGCTGCAGCGAAATATGGCCCAATCTGGCAACACTGGTTGTAGCGCACTGCAGCCAGTATTAGGCGGGAGATCCGGCCCAATCTGGCAACATCGGGTGCGTCGCGTGGAATCAACGTTGTGACGCGGACCGATGACACACAGCTCCATTTAGGGTCGAAGTGAAATTACGTCTTTGGGGTCAGAATAAAGGTAAATATGTGCGGCCGTTATGTGATGTAAACATGAAGTCCGCACACAGCCCCTGATAAACGGCCCCGGGTTCTAGAAGGCTTCAAGTGGGCTCATGTGTGTTAGCTCGGCTAGCTTTAGCACACCTAGCCCGCCCACCGTCTCGATGCTAGTCTGGCTTGCGGCCTTGAATTATAAGACGTCTCGTGTTAATCTATGGCTGATTTCAAAAGCCTTTCACCATTAAACGTTTTGTCTGTACGACCTCCTTACAACTCGAGCTGATCGACGACTTTAAACTGGAATAATGTTTAGTAGTAGCAGTGCAATGCTAACGGCTACGGTCTCTGATCACTGACGGATGCTACTGAATGACAACAAATCGGATGCTCGTGTCGTCGATTTTAAAACTGCGTGGCTTAAATCTGTGGCCAGCTCTCATACACTGTTCACTCTTCCTCCACAGCTGAACCATGAACTGGAATAAAGGTGGGCCAAGTGGCAAGCGAGGTTTTGGCTTCGGGGGGTTTGCTCTCGGGGGAGTAGGAGCAGGTGGAGGTGGAGGGAAAAAAGAAGAGCCCCGACTGCCCCACAACTCCCACACGTCGTTCGTTCCGGCAGGGTCCGCTAGTGGATACGGCAAGAACCAGCAGCTCCCCTCGTTTTACAAAATCGGAACCAAAAGGGCAAATTTTGACGAAGAGAATGCGTGAGTAAAACTCATCCTGAGTCTTCCTCTATTTATTCACACACACTCCCTAAACATCCATGTGTTGAAATGAATGAGCCCTCCCTGGACCCTGATTCATGTGTCTCGTTTCATCCAGGTATTTTGAAGATGACGAGGAGGAGGCCGGGAGCGGTGTGGATCTGCCGTACATCCCGGCTGAGAACTCCCCGACCAGGCAGCAGATGCAGGCTGGGGGCGGCTCAGACAGCGAGGACGACCCCCTGGATGCTTTCATGGCCGAGGTCGAGGTGAGACAGGGCTGAGGCAGAGACCAAACACATTGTTTGTGTTTTTCTTCCTGACGGACTAAACTCTGTGGTGTTTCTCTGTTTCAGAGCCAAGCCGCCAAAGACATGAGGAAGCTGGAGGAGAAGGAAAAAGAGAAGAACGCTGACAAGTAAGACTTTGTTATGTGGATGTGTGCTATTTTAACTGTAGGTCCTGGTGCAGGTGCACAATTCTGCACTTAACACTACTTTAAACCGACACAATGTACCTTTTTTGCTGCAGCCACCACTTTCGTTTTTAAATGATTTAACTAACGGATTATTACAATGTCGTCCATTAAGACATTAGTGGATGGATTTGAATAACCTCGCCTTTTGAAATGGTTTGAAACCAAAGTAATGGCTTGAGTTGAAAAGTTACAAAGTGTATGGTTAAAAGATATAAACAATGGAAAAAAAACTGATCCAATTCTCATTTTGGAATTAAAACAAAAAGAAATGCTTCTTCATTGGGCATTGCCATAACAAGTTGTTGCAAAGCTTTTCTTTAACAATATGGCCCTAAAGCATGACACATGTAAATATACCTTGTACACATTTGTAGAATAATTGCATCATGGGACAAAGTGAAGGGGTGCGAGGGTGAGGGGTGCCATGGGTCTCTGAACAGGTCGCAGGGATGTTTTTTTCCGCTTTTCTTTCCAGGGGTATTCGTGATGACATTGAAGAAGAAGATGAACAAGTGAGTGAGCCGTCCAAAGTTTTCAATGCAACGCATG
>OMLJ01051644.1:0-12703 GCA_900302595.1 Gadiculus argenteus | reverse complement strand
GTTATAAGTTATAAAAATGAAGACAAAATTAAGTTTAACCTAATTGTGGCGCGTGCACAGCGCCACAATTAGAAAGTTTTGAGATGGCGATTGGAGCAAAGCGCAGCGAGGTATAGAAATATTTTACAGAAATATGAGATCATAAGGTAGAATGTAAAATATGCCAAGTGAAAAAATATTCCCGCTGCAGATGCGTTGCATTCTAAAAATAGATCATAGTTGATGATAGATCATAATTGATCCTCGAGGAATTCCTTCGATTCCCTCGAGTTTATAATTTACTAATTTACTCATGCCCATCCCTAGTAAACACCCCCGCCGTTTACCTCCAGATCCGGAAGGCTAAACTCAATCTTGCGGTCAAGGCGGCCGGGCCTCATGAGGGCGGGGTCCAGGGTGTCGGGCCGGTTGGTGGCCATCAGGACCTTGATGTTCCCTCGAGGGTCGAAACCGTCCAGCTGGTTGATGAGCTCCAGCATGGTGCGCTGCACCTCATTGTCACCACCGGCACCATCGTCAAACCGGGCCCCTGGGGGGAGGGGGACACATGCGGTTAGACCCATCTGGATCAACTGGACCAGGGCACTCCATCCGGACACCCACCCACCGGACAGGGACCTCTAGGGGGTCTTGGTCTCCCCGTGGTCAGGGTTCTCGTCTTACCTCCAATGGCGTCGATCTCGTCAAAGAAGATGAGGCAGGCCTTCTTGGTGCGGGCCATCTCAAACAGCTCCCTCACCATGCGGGCCCCCTGCAGAGACACAACGACACGTTTGACCCCCCAGCCCACCCGTTGGAAGTGGGGGATGGGGGGGGATACCGGAGCGCAGACTTACCTCTCCCACATACTTCTGGACCAGCTCAGACCCGATGACCCTGATGAAGCAGGCGTCGGTGCGGTTGGCCACGGCCCGGGCGCACAGCGTCTTCCCGGTGCCGGGCGGCCCGAACAGAAGCACACCTTTAGGAGGCTCGATGCCCAGGTTCACGAAGCGCTCGGGCTGAGGGAGAGACGAGACGCTCACCACCGGGGCACCAGACAACACAAACTCTGCTCAGACCGAGGGACACTGCAGTAGACTTCAGACCCAGGAGAGGGGGGGTCCAGGTGCTGATGTGAGACTCACGTGCAGCAGGGGCGTCTCCACCACCTCCCTCAGCTTCTCGATCTGTTCCTTACACCCGCCCACATCGCTGTAGGTCACGTCGGGCTTCTCCTCCACCTGCACATAACACACGCATCAGCTGGGGTAACATGACCCACTGACCCACCAGGCCCTGCTCTGAGGAGCTCCTACCTGCATCATGGTGACTGTGGGGTCGATCTTGGGCGGCAGCGGGATGTGGATCTGGTACTTGTTCCTGTCCACCCTGAGGGAGGAAACAGCTCCGTGTTAATCCATCAGTATACTCAAGAGGCCATCACGTCATTGAGAGCAGCAGGACAACACATGACCCGTCCTCCAAACCTAACGAGAAAGAGTCCCAGCGGGACGGCGGTGATCCCGAGTGTAGCTCACCCCACTCTCATCCCCTCCTCGATGTCTGTGGGGGCCACCTGGTCACTGAGGTCCACCACGAACTTGGCGAACTGCTTGACGTTGATGATGTACTTGGGGTCCTCCGAGTCTGCGTTGATTATCTTCGTGCATCTGGAAACAAACATACGCTTCAGTTGATCGGCCGGAATCACAACACGGCACAAAACATTTGAGGATGTAAAAATGGACTGCATTTACATAGTGCTTTTATCCAAAGCGCTTTACAGTTTATGCCTCACATTCACACACCGTTGGCAGAGGCAACCAACCTGCTCAACGGGAGCAAATAGAGTTAAGCGTCTTGTTCAAGGACACTGACAGATTTTTTCCCCAGGAGGAGCTGGACTCGAACCGCCAACCTTTCAGTTGCTGGGCGAGGACTCTACCACCTGAGCCACTGCCATCTCAAAAGGCTTTCTGCACCAAGGTTAAGGTTAGTGGGCTAGTGACTAAGGGGTTAGTGGCTAGGGACCAAGGGGCTAGTGTTCAGGCTGAGCGGTTGGGGTTGTTGGTCAGGGGTTAAAGGTCAGTACCTGGCGACCTGCAGCGGTTGCTCGCTCTGCAGCGTCTGCTTGTCGGCAGCAAGGTCCCAGAGGGCGGGAGGAGCCAGGCCGGTGTCAGACTCCTTGATGCCTGAAACACGACACGGTCAAACCAACACAACATGAGGCTCTAGATCACTGTAAGATACAACAGTTCAACTGGTCTCCAATAGAGGGATATGTTCTGTAAGAACAAAGCTATTTATCCCAGTAGAGGAATCCAGGCTCTGATTAATAATAATTAATAAAGTACCATTCAATTTGACTGTTAAGTTGATTAGAGAAATCATAATAGATGAGTCAATCTGTTTCAGTTTACTTGATTCACAAACCAATGAGATAACTATCAAACAGATTATCTCTAAAAGATCAGTTAAGCAATATAAGGTGTAAATAATATCTGATAATGATAATTATTGATCTCATACCGGTGAGTTCATTGATTTTCTTGAGCAGCGATTGGATGTCATCTTCCACCTGTTTAATCTGTCGGGAGTACGTGCTCTGGCCCTGTTGCACAACAAGAACACAACACATTACCACCAAAACCAACAACCTCATTCTGGAGTACGTGCTCTGCCCCTGTCGCAAAGCACACCTTCTCCAACTAAGCTTCATCTACACAGACCTGTCCTGCATGCTATATACACAGATAGAGTCTACTTGCAGGTTTTAAGTTTACTTATAGTTTAGGTTACCGGTATATCATAGTTTGTACTTACATAGGTCTTCAGTAGAGCGATGTCACCCTCGTCTAGAGCTGTTGGACACACACACACAAACACAAACACACGTCATTTACTAAAGTATTTTGTCAGTAGACAGCCCATCAGTCTATAGAGTGAGAGGTGATCATTATGGCCTGGATGAGTTCAGACGGTGAAGCTAAAGGTTAGCTTCCCAAGTAGCACAGTCAGCTAGCAGAGGATGATAGTTAATGAAAGGAGATAATAATACTAAAGTAGAACCTCTGATGACAGCGTCCTCCTTGGGTTCCTCCTTCACCTTCCTCTGGTCGCCCCCCAGGTAGTCCGGCATGATGGAGAGGATGAGAGAAGCTTTAGACGGTGGAGAATAGCGACTCTGGACACGATTACACAGCAGGTTTAAGCTTCCGGTTTTCTTTACTGGGGACCGGAAGTAAGCACCGGCAGCCAAGCGAGGGACCGCGATCTGATCGATGATTATTACGATGATATGGTACTTTAAAATTATGATATCTGTATTACTTATGTTTTCATAATAAACTATACCAATGAAATGGATAATTGTTTTTTTTTTATAAATATTAAATACATCTAAATTGTTTTCTAATGTTTATTTTTATAGTCACTGAACGTTAAAGATGTTGCATAACTGCAATTGTAAATTTATATGAAGTTCTCCAGTTGACTAACGAGGAAAAGTAAAGTATCCCGGAAACGATCGCCCTAGATGGCGGCGGAAGTATTTCGGTGTTGCACCCCCGTCTCACCCAGCTCCAAGGCCCATGTGCTGCTTACTGAGCGGCCAAACACCATCACGTTAGACCTCTTTAAACCATCCCGCCGATCACCCCCATGCGTGTTTAGCCTCAGCTGAGAAGATGTTGTTGGAGGCCAAAGCAGCGGACGCGACTGTCGTCTATGACGCCGTCACCGGTAAGAGATGGACCCACGGGAGCAAGGCTAACTAGATAGCTTAACGTGACATACCGGCTAGCCTGGAGCTACTGGTAGCCTGAGCTGAGGTGCTGCTTTGTGAACACCGGTCTCATACTTTAGGTGTTGTCAGCTTATTGTTTCAACAATGACACGTTGGCGGTGTCAGGATGTCTCTGTACTCCACCGCGCCGGTCCTCAATATCTACTGTAAGGACCTTAGATCTACTGTAGTAGCTCAGATATACTGTAGGTCCCCAATATCTACTCTAGGACCTCAGATATACTGTGGAACCTCAGATCTACTGTAAGACCTCAGATATACTGTAGGACCTCAGGTCTACTATATTAACTACTGCAGGTCCTCAATATCTACTGTAGGACCTCAGATCTACTGTAGGTCATCAGATCTACTGTAGGACCTCAGATCTACTGTAGGACCTCAGATCTACTGTAGGTCATCAGATCTACTGTAGGTTATCAGATCTACTGTAGGACCTCCATCTACAATAATTTTTTTAAAGCAGTATGACAATTTGGCCGACCAGATAAGTGTTATGGCATCTGGCCAAGGAAGCCAGCAGATAGACTGGGGATCGAACCAGTTTGTTGTGGGCTGGCCAGCGGTGTAGTGTTGCAGGTGGTCATCAGAGTTCACCTGGACTCTGCATAGCCTCCCCCCTTAACCCCTCCACCCCTCTTACACACTTACGTGTTGCACAACCTGGCACTTATTATAGTACTTAGCAATGTGTAGCATCTTATTAAGTTATCCTTTATAATAACTTATCCTAGCTATCTTTGTTGTATACAGGGAATGGGTTAACCTAGCGTTTGTTAGTGCTTAGCACTTGGTTCTATGAACATCCTTACTGCACCAAGAGCAATATATTGTTGTTTCTCTTTCTTCTGACTAACAAACTTATTGTAAGTCGCTGTGATTAAAAGCGTCTGCTAAATGCCCTGAACGTATTGAATCTAAATGGTGGTGGGGTGGTGATGTGGTATGCAGCGGCGGTACAGATCCAGGTGGAGCCGGTGGGCCGGTGGTTCGAGGCGTTCGTCAGACGGAGGAACCGGAACGTGTCGGCCTCCTTCCAGGAGCTGGAGGACGAGGAGGAGGAGTCTGAGGAGGACGAGGATGAGGACCTCCAGCTGGAGGAGCACCCTCTGCTGAGGAGCCTGGACCCCAAGGACTGGAAGGTCTGTCTGCTCAGACACCCATCTGTCTGCTAGTACACCTGTCTGTCTGCTAGTACACCTGTCTCAGTGTTTCCCACGCACAGACTATTGTGTGGCGGTGCGCCACAGAATAAAACCGAGCACCACAAATTGATTGTGTGGGGAAAAAATAAGAATAATCGCGTGAACCTCCGACAATCGGAACGCAGTCGTGTGAATCTCCGTAGCAAGCGCCACGCCCCCTGTCGCTGTCACTAAATGAGGGTGCCACACATTGCTACCTGGTCTGTGGGAAACACTGTCTGCTCAGGCCCCCCGTCTGTCTGCTAGTACACCCTTCTGTGCTAGTACACCTGTCTGTCTGCTCAGGCACCTGTCTGTCTGCTCGTACACTTGTCTTTGTGTAGGCTAGTGTCTGTCTGTAGACTGCTGCCCCTTTCTGTGTGTAGGCTAGAGTACACCTGTCTGTAGGCTCGTACGTCTGTCTGTCTGTAGACTATTACACCTGTCTGTCTGTAGGCTATTACACCTGTCTGTCTGTAGGCTATTACACCTGTCTGTCTGTAGTTCTTTGTGTTGTTCTTTGTTCCTCATTAATGTAAACTACTGCTCTCACAATCTGTCTTCAGAATCAAGATCACTATGCAGTTCTGGGCCTCGGCAACATGAGGTACAAGGCCACTCAGAAGCAGATTAAAGCTGCCCGTAAGTATCTCTCCTCCCCCTACCGTAAAGTCCTCCTCCTGTCTCCATGTCCTCCTCCTGTCTCCATGTCCTCCCCCTCCCTTATTTCCTCCTCCCTCTGATCTCCTCATGTCCTCCTTGTTTCAGATAAAGCCATAGTGCTGAAGCATCATCCTGACAAGAGAAAAGCTGCCGGGGAACAGATTGTAGAAGGAGATAATGACTACTTCACCTGTATAACTAAAGGTAACTACGTCACCTGTAATACTAAAGGTAATTACACCTGTAGAACTAAAGGTAACTACTACACCTGTAGAACTAAATGTAACCGGGCTGTAACGTGGTGGTAATGTGGTGATAACTGAGAGGTAATGCAGTAGTAACCGGGCGGTAATGCGGTGGTAACCGGATGTGTGCTCTCAGCCATCGAGGTGCTGTCAGACCCGGTCCGGAGGCGGGCCTTCGACAGTGTCGACCCGACCTTCGACAACACGGTCCCTCAGAAGGGTGAAATAGCCAAGAACTTCTTCCAGGCCTTCTCTCCGGCGTTCGACCGCAATGCCCGCTGGTCCTCCAGGAAACACGTCCCCAAGCTGGGGACCGCCGAGTCGACGTTCGAGGACGTGGATAACTTCTATTCCTTCTGGTGAGCGCTCACCTTCCTGATCCGTCTGTAGGACCTCTGAGGATAAGGATGCTCCTGATGACAGAGGCTGATGACTGTCTTCTCTCTTCCCCCCCCCTTGCAGGTACAACTTTGATTCATGGCGAGAATTCTCCTATCTAGACGAGGAGGAGAAGGAGAAGGCAGAATGGTAAGACTCTCATTAATGTAATTGTCATGAGAATGAAGATCGTGTAGAACAAAGAATGGGAACAGATCATGTAGTGGGTAGATGAGTGTTGTGACCTGGGATCCCTTCCAGTCGTGACGAGCGCCGCTGGATCGACAAGCAGAACCGAGCATCGAGGACCCAGAGGAAGAAGGAGGAGATGGTTCGCATGAGGAACCTCGTGGGTAGGAGACCCTCCTTGCACCTTCACCGTGATCCGCACATATAGGGGCGGTGTTGTATAATGTGATGTGTGTAACTGCAGACACGGCATACAGCTGTGACCCGAGGATCAAGAGGTTCAAGGAGGAGGAGAAATCCAGGAAGGACTCTGAGAAGAAGGCAAAGGCGGACGCCAAGAAGAAAGAGCAGGAGGACAAGGACCGCGTGAGTACCCACAATGCACCTGGGGTGTGGCGGGCCACGTGAGTACCCACAATGCATATCTGGGATGCTGGAGCCTAAGTTGGTCAGTAGTAATTGACCGTTACAGACTGGGTCTAACAGGCCGGTAAGTACAGTCTTCACACCGGTTGCGTGTGGTATCAGACTGGTATGTACAGGCTCGACACCAATTCTGACCGGTTGCATGTCGTTTCAGGCTCGGCAGGCGGAGTTGGACGCAGTGCGCCTCCTGAAGGAGAAGGAGGATGAGGAGGCCAAGCAGGCGGCCCAGCTGGCCAAGAAGGAGAAGGAGATCCAGAAGAAGGCCATCAAGAAGGAGCGGGGCAAACTCAGGACCACCTGTAAGGTCAGTTCATCCTCCTCACCTGTAGGGTACACTAGCTCCTCCTCCTCCTCCTCACATGTAAGGTACACTAGCTCCTCCTCCTCACCTGTAGGGTACACAAGCTCCTCCTCCTCATCTGTATGGTCAGAATATCAATATTGTTAACTTTAAATGTTGTTTTTTCAGAACTGGAATTACTTTGCAGACAACGAATCAGACAGCGTGAAAATGATGCAGGAAGTGGAAAAGCTTTGTGATCGCCTGGAGTTGATCAGGTAGGAACCTCCTCGAGCAATGGATTGACACCCTTAACATCTATTGATGACCAATCATTGGATATTTATCTCGGATCAGCCTGATCAGACATTGTTCTCTTCTCAGTCTACAGACTTTGAACGAGGTTCTGTCGGCCAGCTCTAAGGAGGACAGCAAGGTGGCCGTGGAGAAGCAGGTAACTACAGGAAGTCTTTAATAACATGAGCCTTTAATAACTTTACAGGAAGTCTTTAAAGGTCCCATGGCATTCTTTTTGGCGGTGGAAACGCGACCCGTACCGCACCTTTGTGGACTGAACCGTCCCACAATGAGCTTTCCACAAACATGCCGTTTTTTAGAGGTGGGTCAAGGTGAAGGGTGGGGGTGTGGCCCTGAGCAGCTTGCGGCCACGATACCATGCGCTAGTGTTTACAGTGGATGTATCGCAATGGCGAGGTGTACACATCTTTCGGCCGTGTTTTCTAAATATTTTAGAACACTCCGGTTGCTCTGGCGGGAGTTCTGGAGCTCTATAGCAAAATAATATATTATATATAGATATTTACTATATACTGCATATTATCATGGCCAAAAGCTGTGTGCGCCTCCGGATTATATTATGAATCTCAAATGACTGCGTCGGGTTCTCCGACGTCTCTGGTTCTTCCACATCCACATCAATCTGTATGTGGTACAGACTGAACCGCGACATGGAGGAGAAAGGGATTGTTTCCCACGATTGTTGTCTCCCGCCGGAGCCCCGCTGCTCCGCCGCCTCGGTGGTGGTGCCTCGACAGCAGGCTCCACCACCACCCAGGCAGCAGTGGAGCCTCACAGCGGTCGGAGATTATCGAGGTTCAATCTGGACTTCAGGGAGTCAAAGCCAATGTTCTTTTCCCCCCAATTCCTTCTCAAGTGGTCGAAATAACCCCCACTACGAGTCTCGTTGTGGAAATACCAGAGACGTCAGAGATTCCGACGCAGTCTAGTCTTTTCACCAAATGCAAGCTTTCTTGCGTTATTTTGTTGCACGTTAACACCAACAGCAGAACAGTTATCCAAATAACATAAGTGCAGTAGGCCTACAACACTTGTATTACAGTGTGTGTATTCACACACACACATGACGTGGCGCTCGCACGGTTCTAGCTCATCTCATTGGCGGGCCAAATTATCTGGGCGGGCAAAGCAGAGAAAGGGGGGGTAACATGGCCCCTTATGACGACATATTGGGCCAGATCCCAAATCGGCACGTTTGCGCTTTCCTTTTTTCAAAGATGAAGCAAGATACCTACTGCTAATTTTACACCTAACATAATTTCTAGCTACTGGGGGACCATAGGCAGGCTAGGGGAATTCATACTAATGTTAGAAAACCTCAAAGTGACATTTTCATGCCATGGGACCTTTTTAATAACGGTCTTTGCGGTACCCAAACAGAAGAGTTGTGACTTTGATCAACCTTTGGGTGCTCTTAGCGATGGCGGTACCAGATGTCCAGGTTAAAGGAGTTGTGTGGGTGTCTCTAGGTGCAGGAGGTGAACGCCCAGATGCAGCGGGAGCGGGAGGCGGAGGTGCAGGCACAGCAGGTTGTGCGTGGGGCGGAGCAGGCCTCCAGGGGGGTGGGCACCGCCGGGGGCAAGGGTTGGAATGAGGAGGACCTACCGCTGCTCATCAAGGCTGTGAACCTGTTCCCTGCCGGGACCAACGCCAGGTCAGTGGACCGGGTCTACAGGACAGACCCTAGCTTCGGGGAGCTAGCTGTGGAAGCCAGATGTTAGATGCTCCTCTCCTCCCAGATGTTTGATGTGTTGCTCTCCTCAGGTGGGAGGTGATCGCCAACTACATGAACCTTCACTCCACCACGGGCATCAAGAGGACTGCTAAAGACGTCATCAACAAGGCCAAAAACCTTCAGCGCCTCGGTGAGGCCGCCAGACCACATGGTTAACCTTAGGAGCCATTTCCATTCAGGGCGTTTAGCAGACGCTTTCATCCAAATTTACAATTAGTACGTCTATAAGAAGAAAGAGAAATAACAATATTTCGTCGGCCCAGTAAGTTAAGTATGAATATTCAAAGAAATTTAAAATGGCATGAAAAGTACTAGTTCCAGGAATTAATTTAACTAATTGCGTGAGGATTGAACGCTGGACGACCCGGTGCAAGTCCGACCGGTTACCTCGATGTCCCTGCTTCCAAAATCCATGGGCAATATTCAAATAAAATACGTTATGCTTAATACTACTTATGCATTCAACAGATCTGCGATTTCTCTGCCAGACGGCCTCCCTGTTTTTATTAATGGTTATTTTTATTAATGGTCCTTTTGAGTTATATTATTGTACTCATAGACAAGCAGCTTGTGTTAGCTGCTGGAAATGATCCCGCTCTGTCCTTTGACATTTGATCCATGATTCAACATCCACGGTTCTGGGCGGGTTACATATCTCGGGAGCGCGCGTAATCCACGATAAAGTAAGCCTGGTTTAAACTAACCTGAGCGAAGTGGCTGAACTGCGTTGATGGAACACATTTAGCCTCTAGTGGAAGTTGGTGTTAGTTCTAGCCGGGCTTAATCACCTAAGCGCCACTTTCGTTAGCATGAGGGGTATTCCATCGAAGTCGCTAAGTACTGTTTTGTTTGTGGCGTGTGCTTAGATCCTGGGCAGAAAGATGTGATCAACAAGAATGCCTTTGAGAAGTTCAGGAAGGAACACTCTTCTGTGCCGGTTACCGTGGACAACGCAGCACCCTCTGAGAGGTTTGAAGGTAAGATGGTTTCTCATTACCAGCTGTCTATTAGGTAGGATGTTCACTCCCGGGTTCAAACCCCAATGTCTGCAGTCTACCTGTAGGTCAGGCGACCCCTGACCCCTTACCTGTAGGCCTCCTAGAGCCCCTACCAGTCCCTTATTGGGTATAAACATGTCTATACCACCAAGTCTGGCTGCATGAAGTTTATCTTGTAATTGTCTTCGCCTCTTATGGAGGTTGCGGGTTTCATTCCAGTAGAGTAACTAACTACTGACCGGTGTTCCCAGGGTCTGGAGACGCGGTGGCCTGGACCACTGAGGAGCAGAAGCTCCTGGAGCAGGCCCTGAAGACCTTCCCTGTCACCACGGCCGAGCGCTGGGACAGGATCTCCTCCGCTGTGCCGGGCCGCTCCAAGAAGGACTGCATGAAGAGATACAAGGTAGGACCCTGCTGGGACCGGTCTGCTCGGACCTAGTCTGCTAGGACCCCATGTCATTGGTGTTTTCATGTCATAGTAGTAGCAGCTTAAGTAGTTTGAGAGATATTGGATACATTATATATATATGTATATTTATTAACACCACAATTGTGACAGACTTCACTTAAATATTAATATAAAATGAGTGATACCTAAAGAGTAGCGCTGTAATTAATTCCAGCCATTTGGTCGGTGGTCCTGAGACCACCACATTGTACTGATGGTGTGTTCTTGATGTTCTTGTCTTGCAGGAGCTGGTGGAGATGGTGAAGGCCAAGAAAGCCGCCCAGGTCAAGAAGTAGAGCAGGAGAACGGCTCAGAACGTTTATTTTAACATTATTCTGTTATTTTATAATAAAATTCAAGCAGGAAAACGATTTCTTGTGTGCTGTACAGTTGATTCATCCAGAACATTCTAGTCAGGATTCAGCCGTTCATCCAGAACATTCCTCTGCGGATCCTTTCGTAGTCCGGGAGCTGCTGGACAGGTCCTGAGAGGTAGAGAGATTAAACGAGGTAGAGTTTAAACAAGGTTGAGAGAGGTGGAGAGTGGTTGGTAGGGAGAGGGGCTAAAAAGAGGTTGAAAGGTCTCCCCATACTGACCCACAGCAGCGATGGCGGGGGCTCGGTCATAGATGTACTTGGTACAAACGTCCTTGATGGTCCGAGCATCGATGGCCTGGAACCGGAACAGAGCTCATCAACACACCTATCTACTCAAACACCTAGATCAGCCATCTAACTGTGGTGGGCTGCATCCCAACACTCACGTCGATGCGGGCCTCCAGCTCATGCAGCGGGATGCGGCGGCTGTAGCACAACATCTGGCGGCCGATGTCCTCACAGATGGGGGTAGAGCCTGGGGAGACAAACCACATTAGAACCTCCACCCTTCAATTTCAACTGATAAGCCCTAATGGCTCTCCTCTGAAAAACGAATGACCATAAAGTCTCAGACATCCTGTGAGTGGAAACATTGCTATGTCTTACCGTCAAGGTGCAGCAGCATGTTGGTCTTCAGGAGGTTTTTGGCTCGTGCCACCTCGCTCTCCGACACACTGGTGCACAGCGACATCCTGTGGTGGGTGGCCATCATTACAGGGTTAAGAATTATAAAATACATGGGCACGCAGGTCAGAATGTGAATTACTAGTGGGAATACAACTTCTCAGGAGCACAATAATGCAGTATCCTCTTTCTACATAAACTTTGATCAAGAAGAGATGGTCTAAGCACAGGTTCTAGAGGTGATAAGGGTGTCTCACCACTCCAGCTGGGTGTAGTGCATCATCTCCTCCAGGGTGGAGGCCTCACACACCATGTAGAGCCCCCACAGCCCCGTGTCTGTGTAGCAGGTGTTGAATGACTGGAAGCTGTGACACAGCCCGCCCTGACACGCCATCTGGGCCAGCTTAGAGGACAGGTTCTAACAGAGGAGAACAACGCTTAGGGGACAGGTTCTAACGGTGAGGAGAGCACAGCTTAGAGCACAGGAGACCCAAGACCACCAGGAGGTGGTGATGAAGAGGTGTAAGAGAAGGATGTGTAACAGGAGGTGATCAGGTGGTGTAGGAGGAGGTGTAAGAGGCGCCTCACCACGCCTCCTCCAAACGAGCGGTCCCAGTTCCCGATGAGGGTGTTGGCGACCATCAGAGGGATGGTGTCCGGGTGCGCCCAGCCCACCGCCTCCATTGCTATGGCAACGTGCGCCAGCGGCATTTTGTCGTCACGGACGCGAATCTGCAGAGGAGACAGAACGACCATCCAGATGTTAACCCTCTCCACATCCAGATGTTAATCATCTCTTCAGCATCTCTTCCAGTAACACACTAGAGGAGGAAGAGACCGTTACCTCACTTCCTGTGAAGCTGCAGGCAGGAAGTGCGGGCGTGTCGCTCCGGTACCGGGCAGGGAGCTTTCCGAAGTGGTACTTGGCCAAATCGATGAGCTCGTCGTGGGAGACACCTGGAGAGAGACATCATCAGACATGATGGACCCCTACAGAGACACGGACATACAGATCTCCCACCCCTACAGAGACAGGGGGTCAGACCCCAGGGG
>OMLJ01051631.1:0-11894 GCA_900302595.1 Gadiculus argenteus | reverse complement strand
GGGGGGGGGGGATGCACACATTTAGTAGATAGCCTAACGTTAAACCCTCCTTTTAACATGTCAACGTTTCACAAAACGCTTTTAGGCTGCACTCATTTTGTTGAAATGAGGTGCATTACAGCCCAGTACAACTATCCACTTGTACTGTATGCTCCCTAGGCTTTGGGGGTGGCGGGTCGTGTTCTATAATTGATTACCCGTGTTGGCTTACAGCCCTGCCCCGTCCGTCTCGCTACAGTAGCATGGCTCATCTGTTAGCTGTTCACCACATGACGTCTGGACAGGAAGATGATTAGTCTGTGTTTTGACATGTTTTATATTCAAAAAACATTAACCTTATTGGTTGAGCTGTAAAAGTATGCAAACACCAGTGGAAATACATGAAGATGCAGTTGAATGAATGGTGGATGTGCATAAAAGTTAAAGCGTACACATTGGTAACATTATCATTAACACATTTTTACGGGAGGGGGGGAACTAAAACTATGCATCAATAGTTTTTGTAGCTTATTAGACAAAGTAATAATGAGGAGGAATATTAGAACGTTTAAGCTGCCCTATTGAATCTGTTGGTGAAATAAAAGATCCAGATAAGTTAACGACAATAACATCGACACGTGAACGCATCAAGGAGCATGACATCATCTTTTGGAAGCCCTCCAAGTCAGCGTCCCTTGTTTAGACCGATGCACGCCAGCTGGGCTGATTGTAAGGGAAATCGATCGCTTGCCGCATGCGGTCGCTCACGGCGCCCTGCCCATGATGAGGATGCTCATGAGGAAGACCATGGCGAAGAAGATCCACATGAAGAAGCGGTCCATGACCTTGGCCACCTTTTTCCACTCGGCCCCCTTGGCGCACGTGGCCCTCTGCTCACGGAAGCAGTTGGCGATGTACTCCACGTTGCGCACCAGCTTGGGCTCCACCCCGGGGATGCCGTCGCCATGGCTACAGAACACGCAGGGGCCGAAGGTCACCACGGCGGGGCCCAGGAGCAAGGGAGGGAGGGGCTTGTGGTCCTCGAGGCAGCAGGGGGCCTTCGGCTCGTCAGCGCAGCAGAGCTTGCGGCCGGGGTCCTCGTAGCAGGACAGGGGGTCCTCTCGCTCCTCCCGGGTGATGTGGTGGTGCTGGGGCTTCACTCGGGGGAGGTGCTGGGGCCTGGGCGTCTGGGGTCTAGGGTGGGTCCGGGAGTGTTTCCGATCCTCGTGGCCCCCATGGTCCGCCGGGGTGGGGTCGGAGCCCGGGCTGTGACAAGGGTGGGGGTCGTCTGGCTGGGGGTGGGAGGAGGAGGTGCAGTTCTCGCCAACCTCATAGACGAAGAAGATCTTGGACATGTAGTCGATGATGAGGACCTTGGCCCACTGGGGGACGGGCTTGGCCTCGGCGCTGCAGAAGTGGATGTTCATAATGAAGATGGTGAGGGCGGTGGAGGCGGTGATCATGGTCATGGTGGCGATGTAGTATTTACCTGGGGGGCACAGGGAGAAGATTGGACACAGTGGTGGAACATGTGTTGTGTGCTGAATGGATTCTGGGTATTTAATCAAAAAGGTTCTTGGAATATTTAAAGAATGCTTCAATAGTAAGATTGTGTTTATCTCTGACAGTTTTTATCTGAAATCGGTCTTGGTATCAAATTATTGTATTGGTGATATTTTTTATGCCAGTTCCTTTTTAGTCTGTGGACTCTGCACAAAGGTTGGACAGCGCACAATACATGGGACTAAGATGACCAATTCCTCATTATTATTTTAAACTCATCCAATGAAATGGAAAGATACCTGAGTTGGTCAAACTCGACCCTCTACAAGTGTACAAACTTTTAGATTGGCTTTTCTAACACACAAAGACACACACAGAGACACAAAGACACACAGGCACATAAAGACACAGACACATAAAGACACACACAAAGACACATAAAGACACACACAGGCACATAAAGACACAAAGACACACACAGAGACACAAAGACACAGAGACACATAAAAACACACACACACACACACACACGTGTACAGCCACACACACACACACACTACCACCCACCCCCACCCCAGTACCGATGAGCGGCACGCTCTCGGACGGCGGCATGCTCTCGGCGACCATGAGCTGGAAGACAGTGAGTGCCAGCAGCACGGTGACACCCAGGGACACCTTCTCCCCGGAGTCGGCGGGCAGGTAGAAGCCCAGCGGCGCCAGGAAGGAGATGAGGAAGCAGGGCAGCAGCAGGTTGAAGATGTAGAAGGAGGAGCGACGCTGCAGCAGCACAGTGTAGGTGATGTCCGGGTACGGGTCTGAGCAGCAGCCGTACATGATGACGTTCTTGTGGGCCGGCATGCCGTGGCACTCCCACTCCACGTTCTCCACGAAGTCCGACAGGTCGCCGCCGTCCATCGCCATGGAGATGTCCACCTGCGTGCCCAGTCACCCAAGGGAGGTCAGAGGGAGTGTGTGCGTGTGGGGGTGGTGTACAGTGTGACGCCAACCGCCTGGGGAACACCCCTTGCTGAACTGTCCGTCAGACATGACACGTTACAGACGAAGAACCTGTAACCGGTTTTTGTCTGTAACGGTTTAAAAAAAAAATGTATCTGGATCAAATTGATCTGGATTTGGAAAGCCCATGTTTTGCTATCCAGGATCACCTGATCCGTCTTACTTTTATGCCAGTTTTTAAAGGAACATTGGATTAGATCACTGTGATCCAAACACCAAATGGGATCAGGATAATTCTGTTGTTTTTTTTGGCTCAAATAGATCCCAAACCGAGTTCAAAGTTTTGAAAAACCCAAAGGGCAGGTTTGATCCAGATTACATTTAAAATCGGATTACATGATCTGATCTAAATCCGGAATCCCTCTTTTGCTTTGAAAAACCCATTTCCAAGATTTGATCCAATCCGTGATCCGAAATCCCATTGGATTACTTTTGAAAAACCGGGCCCAGCAGATACCATCTGCTCGGGGAATCAAACCCACGTCATCAGAGAAGCAAGGCAGCTGGGTGGCCCACACTGCTAGACCATGACACAGGTGTTACTGCGGTACACTGTTAAATAGTAATGACCCGTGGGATTCTTATCGTGCCACAATGATGATGTCTGCATCACACGCTCCTTAACACTACACGACCCGGCTCAACACTATTCCCCGTTTGTCAGGGCAGAGTGCTTTGAGGTTGTTATTTCCGGTATAGTTAGGCAGTAAAGGTTTAAGATGAACCACTACCAGCCCCTTTTATCCTAAGCCATTGTGAATGTATGAACGAGGTTGAACGAGGTTGTGAGGCATCTCGCTCAAGGGTGTCTACAGTACAGTTAGACCCAGTCCCATTTCTCTCCCCTTAACAAGAACACTTGCTTTGAGTGCCCTTAGCTGCAAGACAGCTCCCGAGCTGGCTAGCGTTCAAGGGTTGATTTTAAGGTAAAAACAGCACTCCCCCTTGCTCCCCTAAGTATTGGGACACCCTACACCTTCACAGGAACGCGCAAAGTCTATGGTTAGGGCTCAAATCTAGGTGAAGGGGGAGAATTGGGACAGGGCCTTAGACTGTGGATGTTGGGTTTCAAACCATCAACCTGTTGGCTTACAGTGGACCTCCCTAACCCCTTACCCCATTCAAGGCCTGGTTCTGACCTGGTTCCCATTGTAGGTCCAAGACCCAAAGGTGAGGTTGCACTCCTGGCTGTCGAAGGGGAAGTAGGAGACGTCCACCACACAGGAGCTCTTGGTGATGGCCGGGGCGTCCCAGGTGATCTCCCCGTTGTAGCGCAGCACGACGTTGGTGTCCATCGGGCCCGAGAAGTCGTCGTCGGCCCTGGAGGAGGGAGGGACGCCATTACACCATGAGGACACGCGCTCGCTACTGGGACGGTCATATGGTACCGCTTGAGGTATCAAATACCAACACTGACGCTTAGGAATCACTTCCACTCCGCACCACAAACAAAACTAGAAAAAATAGCCGCTTAGTAGGGAAGCAGGGAAACAGGGGAGTAATTATTATTTAATAGCACAATATTGTAAACCATACATAGAATTACACTTGGGATTTTAGGAAGAGTAATTTAAATAGTTAAAAGCATGAAGCATAAACACATGCCATTAATGTATGAAAATAATTAAGGTAATAATAGTAGTAGTATCAAAGATGTAGAGACCCTGTGGGTATACACAAACAGCCAGGTTGTGTGTGTTTACATAAGTCTGTGTGTGTGTGTGTATTTGGACTACTTGTTATGGAGGACTAGGTCTGGCCTCAAGTCCAGGCTGCTGGGGATGCGGACCACCTACTTGTTATAGAGGACCAGGTCTGGCCTCCAGACCATCTACTTGTTATAGAGCAGTGGTTCTCAACTGGTCTGGCCTTGGGACCCACATTTCCAATGGTCATTATGTCGCAACCCATTTTTATTTAAAGCAAGCAAATGTATTTAACCATTTCTTCAATGCGCCTACCTATTGTATCATTCAACAGTGGTATGTTCTTCATCTTATCTGCCGCCTGCCACCTGTCTGACCATGTCCATTGCTGCAGGTAAGAGAAGCTCTTCCACTATTCTGAGGGCTTTCTTGGCCTGCAATACGATGAGCTACGTGGTAAGATTGTGCCTGTCCTTGTTTGGAACATGATGATGTTAGGTACTTCTGTGATGCCCTCAGCTCATGGAGTCGTCTTCGAAAGTACTCAACCGGTTCGTCTTTGCACATGCAACGTTTTGTTTCTAAATGACGTTTCAATGTTGATAGTTTCATGCCCTCTTGTGCGAGCACTTCACTACATACCACATACTGGGGTTTTGGCCCTTTTTTATCCTCGATGTATGTAAATCCGTATTTGACATACTCTGGGTCATATTTGTGTTTCACCAGCCAGTTACCATTTTTAGCTTTTCTATTGTTAACTTAGTTTGTGGAACAACTGCGACGATGAGCTGAAAAAATCTACCACTATATTAAAACAAAAAAACTCTTCAGAAACCAAATATTGAATTGTTATGAGCTGGAGCAGTGAATTTCTGTTTTGATACTTCTTGTTTGATTGTTTTGGTTAATCTGTTCCAATATTTTGTTATTGTTTTGACCAAAAGCTATGATTTGTTTTAACCTATGAGCTGAAAATCATACACACCGATTGATTCAAACGTAATATTTATTTTCTATGAATAATAAAAAAAAAAAAAGAGGGGGTAGGACCAGAAACTTAATTCTATCCCTTTTAAACATGAGCTGTATTATTTGAGTTACGTATTTGTTTCTTTGGATCCGAGAATCCCATTTGTTTGTATATATTTTATTTCTTGCATTTTATTGCTCATTATTTTGTTAATATTATTTTACACATGTTCAATAAAAAAAAAATTTCTCCTACACTCCTGACCCATTCAAAACGAGTCCGTGGCCCGACTCGTTTTGAATGGGTCACCAGTTCAACCCACCAGTTGAGAAACGCTGTTATAGAGGACCATGTCTGGCCTCCAGACTTCCTACTTGTTATAGAGGACCAGGTCTGGCCTCCAGACCACCTACTTGTTATAGAGGACCAGGTCTGGCCTCCAGACTTCCTACTTGTTATAGAGGACCAGGTCTGGCCTCCAGACCACCTACTTGTTATAGAGGACCAGGTCTGGCCTCCAGACCAGGCTGCTGGGGATGCGGATCACCTCCAGGCCGTCGTAGTCCTCCTTGTTCCACTTGAGGTAGGCATCGTTCCAGGTCAGTCTGATCCACAGGTAGGCGATGAGCACCTGGTTCCTCTCGTCCTGAAGAAGAGCCGTCAATCAGTGGGAAGAACACCTCGCCTGTTCCCTCTCCTAGAGACCCTTCAGTCCCTCTCTCTCTCTCTCTCTCTCTCTCAGCTAGATGTCTTTATCCTTTGTTACTCCATTTTACACAAGCCCATCTAAAGTCTATTCATCTGATCTTCTGAAGTAGAGACTGATCTAAAAGGTGGCACAGCGAGGAGACGTACAGCAGCAGCCAGGAGATGATGCTAGGCTCCACCCAGGTACTGAACCAAGGAGAGAGTAACCCCTTTAGGTAGGTAACCATGCATGTTCGCAGGCATGCATACACATGTATAAACCTACACACACACATAAAACATAACATTTTGACTCTGTTACAGTTTATAGATTACAAGATTACAGCTACAAAGTGCTACAAACATGCAGCTTTTCACATGAAGTGATGAATGGGTCCAGACGCACCTCCCCACCTGAACAGCAACAGGAGCTGTCTATGTAACATTAGGCTGATGAAATGGGTGGATTCACATACAGTAGCGAGACCCAAGCCCTGTGAGTGATCACTGTAATGTAGTCGTCCCATCTCCATTGATCACTTGTTTGATTAAATGTGTTATTGTAAATAAAACCTTTGGCCTGGCTGATGGTGGCCAAAGCAGACTGTTGATTTAATTTAGAGAGATTTTAAAGAAATACAAAATTGGTCAAAAGAAAATGTGTCATTATGTGACATTTAGATATACTCTTACATAAAATTACAATATGAGAATATTCCATGATCGTCATACAATGCCACTGAGTAATGGGTAATGGGTTATCTCCCATTACCAAGCCATCAAAAGTTGCTATTCAAGCTGCACTAACTCAACCATTTCGTTTACTCACAGGCATTTAGTCAGATTCCCAAGACAGAAAATTATTAAAGGAATAAAACATGGCAGAGATGTGATTAGATCCTTGAGTATTTATTGGACTAATATAAATCGTAGGCATTAACACCGGTGGGTGGAACGTTATATCAGGCGTAGGGGACAGAATCACGAGTCTGCTGCGGAGGACATGAAGCTGCCGAGATACAAGGTTAACGTGTCCCCCTCTGGAGGCGTCCGAGAGTGACCGTGACACGCACCATGTCTTTGATCTGCGAGAGAGTGATCTGCAGGGTGACGTTCAGGGCCTTGTCCGTGTCCTCCACGGGCCGCAGGGCGTTGGAGTAATCCGCCATCAGGTCTCCCAGAAGCTTCTGGGCGTAGCGTCCCTGGGCAGAATGGGCCACTGGAGAATAGAGAGCTGGTGATTACGCAATCTCCGGTGATATCGAACCCTGTGTTTTGAGATGTGATTTGTTGAAGGATATATTCCTGCCTTCTTTTATTTATTCCAATAATATTAAGGTTTTTATAGCAACGGTTTGTTGTTGAGATTTTAATTGTGTGAGTGTGGCACCTGGGGAATATCACATGCCACAGGAGGCTACAGTATAATGTATCGTATCAGACCGACAGTGCATGAGCATGCACACTATTCAGAAAACATGTGGGTGTATTTTTTTTTACGTAAGATATTACCTTTCTAATGCGTTTTAGGTTTTTTTGGACAATCACAGAACTTTTTTTTTAGCAACTTCTTTATTCTTAGGAAGTTCTTAGAAAAACTCAACTTTCAGATAATTAAATATCTCCTTTATTTCATTGCTCCAAACATAATAATTATTTATCAATTTAATTCATAATGGGTTCTGCAATCACACAATTCAACAAAACATATGATGTATTGATTTATATATAATGTAACTAATTCAGAATAGAACTGATGGACTTTAACATCCTCAGATTGAGATTAGAGATTTTTATTTAACATTTTATCTCCCCTGACTCTGTTTATCTTGCCACTGATAGGTTGCGCTTGGGGTGGGGTCTTCAAGATTAGTTAAGTGATAACAGAAGGCTCCCAGGTAACAGGTAAAATGAAAAGCCTTTGTCATCAGTAATACATCTTGTTTTTATGGATGATCTTTCAGATATTGTCTGAATTTGAAAATATGACCTTTACATTAATTTCTTGATGATTGAAATGGGAAGACTCTGGTTGTGCGTATTCAAGCATAAATCCATCTTACAGAGCCCTTGCCTATAAGTGAATTGTAAAGCAATTTAAAATAATGCAGTGAACGAGACAATGGGATTAACTCGTTCCAATACTTTTTTTCTATATGCTGACTCACCTTCCAGATGCATCATCAGCAGAAGGATCACAGGGACCATCTTGTGCATTTTTTTTTTAACTCACTCCAAATGAGGAAGCAAAGAGTCTAATTCAAAGCACATTCAGTTCCTGTACTGGGGCACCTCTGATCCGCATGACTCCGTTCAACCCCAATTGATCCCTCAGAGTCGAAACGCTGATAAAACAGACACTATTTCCGATAGTCCCATCTCGCCCCCGTGGCCACTAACCGCTTGGCAAGGGAGACGGTGTGACTGCCGGGTGGGGAACTGTACCCCGGCTATCACGTAGCACTAACAGACTGAGGGAAACCAGACGCCCTCGAATCATCGCCTCACCACACATCCAGCTTTTCACCTGTCAGTCAAGTGCAGACCAGGTGGGCTACCGGGGGCCGACCGACGGTCCACAGCTACCGGCTGCAGACCCCTAGGATTGGTCCAGTGTTACAGCCCCTGAACTGTGCCCGTTTTTGTTTTAGTGTATAGTGTATTTAGTGTAGCGTTTAGTTTTTGTGTACTCCCTAAAATAGTTGTTTAGGGACCGGTCGTTATTTATGGAATGAGCCACCGGAGGAAAATGGGTGGGGGGGGGGTCATCCGACCAACCTAACCTGGTCGGGAGCAGGTTAAATAGCTTATTTTTGTAATTGCCTTTACGTCAGAGAAAGTAGGCCTAACAATTTACATTTTATGTAATAAATACGTCACAGATGTCCGGTGATAATACTAGTCCCGTGCAAATCTGCATCTCTGTGTTTGTTGTTTTAATTGCGCACCTTTTCTATCTGTTTATTTTCTTTCTGCGTGCCTTTCTCTTTCTATCTCTTGTAATTGCACACCTTTTATATCTCTTTCCAGCTTGAGTAATGGAAGCAGCGGTGGAAGTTTTGATTAGCAGTTTTGACAGTTTTTTAGGGGCAAATTATAGTAAGGCCCCATATCGCTATACATGGAAACCGATCCACGAAAAGAGCTAAGTCTCACAGGATAATGATATGGATGACGTGTGTAGCAGCATGCGGTAAGGAACATTTAAAATAATATTACAAAGCTAATAACTAGCTAACCTCCCTGAAAATGTGCAATATTGACAGCTATCTGATTTCTAGTAGGCTAGCCTACTTTATAAGTTGCGGTCCATGACTGTGTGCCTATCAATGTTATGTTAAATGTAGCCTACATTTAACATGTAATGTTAAATAACATCTAATGTTAAATAAATTAAAATTTAATTTACATCATTGTAGCCTACAAAGGATGTGATGACATACACAGCTTTGACATCATATCCTGGCCTTAATGTCAGTAAAATCTAGTGATTTACGGACATTGCTTATCCCGTGCGAATGCGCTGCAAATAACACGGAGGTAGTGCGTTAATTAGCAAATTACTAGACGTCCCCAGGTAATACTAATCCCGTGCGAATAGGGCTTTAGTCACAATGACAAAGACACCGCTGCATGGGGAAATGTCAGCCACATACATTCCATTCAAGTGAGTTTCTCAGCAGGCAGCCGAGACCACTTCTGTTTAGATAAATACTATGGTCAGTCAATTTAGCATATTGTGGCGACCACTGCGCGCTAAGGATTGTGGGAAGTGGAGTATCGGTGTTCGGACCGGCGGTTTCATGTGTGTGTGTGTTGTTACTAGTGTGTGGGGTTAAGGGATTGGGGTTAGTTGTTGTATTGTTGTTGTTCTATTGTGTGGTTCTTTGGTTGGTTGGCATTATGTTATGACCGTTACTCATGGTGTGTTTGTTGGGTGTGTTGTTCTGAAATAAAAGGTAGTCGCAGTCGAGCGATGTATGGGGCGCAGACTACCGAGGAATTAAATCTGTCTCTGTGTTGCTTCTTCACCGGCGCTAAAAGATTTTTTAGTCCTGGTATTTTTTTTTTTGCTCCGCCCACGCGTTTGCTCCCAGTCGTCACGAACGCACCACAAGGAAGTCCGAGACGCTTAACAACAGAGCGTCGACGAGCTGCAAGCAGCTCAGAAAAGCACCTCCTCCGGTCGGTCGAAAGAGTTCCGAGGGGCGGATCCTGGGCGGATCCTCTCTCCAAACCACACCCACAAAGGTTCCTATCGGGAAAAGTACCCCTGGTGGGTACGCGCCTATTGGTGTCAGAAGTGGGATCCTCGAGATGGAGAAGGCGTACCCCAAGTGTGGGTTGCCCGTAGTGCGGCCAAAAGAGGAGGACACAGAGCAGTATCCCGGCGCGACAGGCGCGCAACACCACCCGGGGGCCGATGGAGGATGCGAGCCGAGATTTGCGGCTGGTGACCACCCCCTGGTGGCCAGGCTGCTCAAGTTTTCTGGGGCGACACAACTGGAACCTTACCTGGTGCAGTTCCAGATCGCGGCTCTCCATTACGGATGGAACGGGAACGAGGCAGCCACCCAACTTGCACTTGCCTTGGAGGGAACGGCAGTACAAGTTCTCCTTGACCTGGCCCCAGCAGACCGACGGAACCTCCAGGCCCTGACCCAGGCATTGGAGGGACGGTTCGGGCAGCGGGCGAGTGTCTGCTACAGCCGTGAGCAGCTAACCAGCCGCCGCCGTCAGGAGGGGGAACGCCTGGGGGCCTACGCGGCCGACGTTCAGCTGTACGCGCAACGCGGATACCCCAACTACCCTGCTGCGGTGCGGGAGGACCTCGCCATGAGTTCCTTCCTCAGTGGGCTTTCCCCGCAGCAGCTGGGACGGCACGTCCGCCTCACCAGACCCCCGACCCTTGGTGCTGCCCTCAACGAAGCGGAACAGGCGGAGGCTGAGTTCGTTAACCAACCCAGCTCGCAGCCGTCCGGTGCCTCCCAACCTCATGTCTGGCGGGTGGACTACGGTGAGCGGGACGAGGATGGTGCGGAGGTCTCCCAGGCTTGGCCGTCGCCTCGGCCTCCATGCCCGCGGCCACCACCCCCTGACGGCACGAGGCCGGAGCTGACCGGCGCTGCTACCGATGTGGGGAACCAGGCCACCTGGCCCGTGACTGCCCTGCCCCAGCACCACGGGCTAGACCGCCTCGTTCGGCGGAAAACTACGGCGGAGTGGCCCAGTGAGGGGACCACCACTCCAGAACTCTACCCCTCTTCATGGTTGGTGCGCTCTGGCTGGCGGCCCGGGCCATGTCCGGGGCCTCTACCTCCGATGCAGGTCGACGGTCGACCCTGCCAGGCCCTGGTGGACACGTGGTCAACCATCTCCCTGGTGCGCCCAGGCGTTTTCCCGGGCACCACCGGCGCCCTCTCGGAAGGGTGGAGGGCGACCAGCGTCCGCTTGACGACTGTGACGGGGCAGGAGACCGGAATGCGGGGATGGAAGCGGCTGGCCGTCCGAGTGGGTGGCCAGGAGGTGGTGCATGAGTTTTGGCTTGCCGACATCCGGGGCTCATGCATCATAGGCCTGGACCTGCTGACCCGTTGGGGTGCTTGGTTGGACATGTCCAGTCCGGGCGGGGAGAGCACGGGGGCTCTGGAGACCAGCGGAGCAGTCGCCAGGTTACACCCCAGGAGCCCCGGCCGCTGCATCCCCCGCACCCCCGTCAGGGCTCCAGAGTGCGACCATTTTGGTCGCATATGCGACCAAAATATTTAAGGGTGCGACTAATATTTTTTCTAGGTCGCACTGGTGCACCTGGCGCTGCCCGGGTGAAAACATAAACTTCTTTCGCAATCACATCATCTCTCTGCGTTCTCCTATGACCAAACCCACTCTCATGGGAGGGTCATATCGTGGTCTAAACCAATAAGAGATAGAGCTCAGTCGGGTCTTTGCCTCTGATTGGCTGTGGTCCTGTTCACTGCTTGTGTGTTGAAATTGCGAGCGACCTGAGCGCCAGAGCAACTGAAACGGAGAAGGAAAATAAACGCGACTAAAGATGAGGGAAAATTAAACGAGGTAGAAACATAGAACGT
>OMLJ01051627.1:3621-15435 GCA_900302595.1 Gadiculus argenteus | reverse complement strand
CGACAATGACAACAAACACAGTGACTTTGGGAGGAAATGCTGGGAGCCACTGGGAAGGGGGGTGTGGGAGGAGGTAATGACCTCGCACTGCATCAAGGGGAAAACTAGTGCGCAACATCTGCACACGTTGTTGCGTGCCCGGTCCCCGCACAAACACACACACACGAAGCATTCACACACAGTCAGTCACAAACACACTTTGAGCTTAAGAGGCAAGAGATCAGGACGAGGTACTTGTGTTTGTGTGTGTGTGTGTGTGTCTGTGCGTGATGGTGCGTGTGTGTGTGTGTGTTTGCCTGTGTGTATTACCTGTACCGAGGCCGGCTCTCGCCCCAGAAGGCTCAACACAGAGCGGACGGCGGTGCTGATCAGCCCCTGCTTCTTTTGGTGACCGCTGGTCAGCTTCCTCCTCTCAGAGTCTACCATTGAAACAAACCTCCACCATTAAACGTTGAACACACAACGTTCACAGTTGACCCATAGTCATAGTTGTAGCATGAACACCATGTCTGCCCTCATTATTTAATCGCTCTGACCCGTGTAAATCTGCCAGGCTTTGCACATAGTCTCCTCCCACAGGGGGCTGACGTCACAGAGGGCGACGGGCTCCGTCCCCGTCGTCTGATTGGCCGAAATCTCGATCTTGTAGGCCTCCTCCAGGAAGTGTTGCCTCTCCGTCATGACCTTAGACCAGCAGGTCTGCACCAACCACAGAAGAGCACTTCCAGCTGGAAAACACACGCACGCACGCGCACGCACACGCACACACACACACACACGCACACACACACACGCACACACACACACACACACACACCATCATCATCATCATCAATTAATATCATCATCCCCAAATGAGCTGATGATATTAAATGGAATTATTACACGGGCAAATGAGTCAAGTCGAAGCATTAAAACAATCCCTCCCATACAGGCCATTATACCTGGGTCAGAGTCCGCCCGCTGGCCTAGAAGAGCTGCGGCGCGCTTGCTTTTAAAATGAAACACCTGTGAAAACAGTCTGCGTCTCCTCTTGTGTCGGTTCTGGACCTCGTGGCCGAAACCTTCAGGGTAGCTGGAACACACGGGACATACACATAACCGCACACGCACACACAAACACCCACAACCGCACACACACAGACACAGACACAGACACAGACACACACACACACACACACACACGCACACACACACACACGCTGATGAGATAAATAAATGACTGGGCACATTCCTTGCGCCACGCTTTTATTTTGTAATGAGTTATTCTACCTGCCGGAATGTATCAACTTCAGACAGTGGAGGACACAGGTGATGAAGGCCACGTTGCCGTTGTACGTGGCCATGAACACGTCCCAGCGTGACGTCAGGGCTTGCAGTGTTTTGATGACGACTTCCTGTTCCGACTGCGAGCGCTGCGGGTAAGACAGGAAGTAGAGCAGGACCTTGTTTGTGCAGGAGTAGAGGGCCGACACAGTCTTCTCGCGGTGGGACTGGCCTTTCTCAAGGGCCTGGAAAACACCAAAATAAAAGCCATGTTTAGAATAATAATAGTATAACAATCCATTTTATTGTGTCATTATGTCATCATCGGAAAACACCAGAATGAAAGCCATGTTTAGAATAATAATAGTATAACAATCCGTCTCATTATGTCGTTGAAATAGCAATTAGCTGTTTGTAAGAAGATTACATTTTGTGAATTTGAGAAGAATTTTAGAACATTTTATTAACTGATCAAATGATTGATGATTGAGTATGGTAGAAAATAACTTATTCTGAATATGAATAACCCTTTGTTTAAAAAATGTACAAATGCACAAACTAGCACAACAACAACACATCTCTGGGAAATTATGGGCCGCATTCGATTATGTGTGCGTGTGCGTGTGTGTGTGTGTGTGTGCGTGCGTGCGTCCCACCACGACAATCTGGTCTGCGAGGAAGTCGAGCAGGTTCTCCGGTTCTCCCAGGAACATCCCCCCATAAAGATGCTGCACCAGGCTCTTCCCAAAGACCACCATGTTCTCCATCAGCACGTCCATCGACTTGTCTTGGTGAGGCATGTTGCATGAAGACATTCATAAATACAACTGTTATGTATGTGCATTTTTTGTGTTTATATTTTAACTCGATTTCACTTTTATTTTATTTCATTGCCAAACTGTATTTGTGTCTTGATATTTTTGACTCATTGTATTTCTATTCATTATTTTGTATAATTTGTGTTATTACTTTTCCATCTTGAGCAGAACAATTGTGACGACGTTGAACAATAATCTGAATCTGATCCCACTGGAGAGGGGCAGCCAGGCCGGGTGGTGTGGTGGTGGCGGCTCTGACCTTGTGGGTGGAGGTGGGTGGGGTTCTCCTCCTCGCTGCTGACCATGTAGATGATCTCCATGAGGAACTCCAGCAGCTCCGTCTGGAAGCTCTGCCTCTGGTCTATCGACGCGCCTGCTGGGGAGAACTAACAGTCCACCCAGGACCATTAGGACAGCGTGACGGGGCCCACCGACCTTCATGTGGGTCATTCACTCAAGAATTTAACGTTGAACATTTGTTTGCATTTTGCTCAGGGAGAATTATTTTAAAAGTTTTTAGATAAAATGTTTGCAAATATCCTAAAACTGTGAACTCTAACACACACTGTAGATAGTGAGTGAAAAGGAGTGTGTGTGTGTGTGTACGTTTGTGAGTTTATCCTTGGGAACCTATCTGGACCAATGAGAATATTCTAGTAGTGAATATTGCATCTCGATTCTATGCCCTGACCAATAATTGAGCAAAGAGCGACCCCTTGTGGTGGAAAGCGGAACACACACAAACATTGCTTTCACGAGCAGGCAGATTTCAATGCTGTGTGTGCGTGCATTCATGTGTGTGTGTGTGTGTGTGTGTGTGTGTGTGTGTGTGTGTGTGTGTGTGTGTGTGTGTGTGTGTGTGTGTGTGTGTGCCTCACCTCCAGCAGCAGCAGCACGGGGTGTGTGTTGTGGGGGCTGGCGGGGACGTTCAGCAGGCTGTCCATCAACAGGATGCGAATGAAGTCACACACCTGCTTCCTGGTGGGATGGATCCCGTGGTCCCACTCCTCCTCCCCCACTCCAGGAGGGGTGACCTCGTGAGACTCACCCCCGGGCTGAGGAAGGGAACACAGAACCAAACATCTGTAGGAAGACTTACTCTGGAAAGATGTGTGCATTATTATCTAGTAATTGATGTAGGCAAACTATCTAGTAATTGATCAGACACTTAATGTAATAATAATAATAATCTAATTGAATTACAGTGAATTTAGACATTCATCTAGTCATTGAGCAGCATGTCAGTTAGTGCATCTTGCTCAAGGATGCCCCAGAGGCATTGAGGAATCGAACCCCGAACCCCCGACCATCTGCCCTAATCCTGACCCCCCAAAAACGGTTTCAGACTAACCTCAGTGACATCGACTGGGAAAACGACGCCAGCTAGTGTGTGGAGAAACTCTGCAGACGACCACAGAGGGTCTTTGGGTCTGCGGCTATGGAGGATACATAGGAACTGCATCACACTCCCGGGAAACTGCAACTCCCATGGTGCACCAGGGCCCGGTGACTTGTCGCCCAGAGAATGGATTGGCTGTTACAACGAGATGTGCATGTGGGCCATTAATTATACAATAATATATGACAGTTATTTAAAGATATGTACGTTTGCATTTATATGTATATCTAATGTGAATTTCTATGTCTGCGTATATATATATATGCAGATTGTTCAATATTACAATTTGTTTATTCCTGTATTTTATTTTCTATGTTTTTATTCATAGTTGTTTTTTCTTGTGACACAAACAATGTATCACAGGATTAACAAGGTACTGGTTAATAACAAGGTACATAATAGTTGCAATCGAAAACCAATAGAAAGCAATCGTACCAGGGTCATGATGACTTTAACCAGCTCCAGTAGTATTTCAGCAGCCTCTGGACACAGCTGCTGGCCACTGGCACCTCCTTGGTCGTCCATGACCGACTGTAGGATGTCATCCAGCTTCTCCTGATGACAGCACAGAAGAAAAAGGGCCAATTAAACATAGTCATTCACAAAATGCATTTAAAAAACGCACTGCAAGTAGAATATGTCATAAAAGGTTTATTAATCCCAGACAGAAAAATGGATCACAGCGGTGAACAGTAATAGCAAACCAAAAAAACGAGATAAACAACTTAGCATAAGATGTTATTGATTTAGGTACAGAAAATACATCTAAAACCTCAATAAGATTAGCAGCAGTGTAAATGTAAATGCAAAAAAACTCTCCATAAATAAGATAAGACATTTATGGAGAGTCTTAACCATAAGACAGCTCAGGCCCACATTTGCAAACAGTGTGTAATCCATTTCAGCGATTACACAGCATTAACCAGCATACAACAGTGTCTAAAGTGTTGCAGTGTTTCACTCTCGGCCCCGGCCCACCCCTCACCTGTCCCTCGGCGGCGTGGCTGGCCTTCTTCCCCAGCAGCAGGGCGGCCAGCGCCCCGTACACCTGGGGCAGCGGGGCGTGGCCGACCAGCAGCCGCTGCAGCACGTCGAAGCCCGGACACGTGGCGCTCAGGCACTCGTAGGACCAGGAGTGGGCCCGCAGGTTGTCTGAGGGGCCGGGGTCAGAAACACGCTTGTATCAATTACAGTTCAAGGTTGATGGAAATAGACTAGGAAATGTAAACCTTTAAAACACATATATTTTATGAAACACAATAGACAAAAGGGTACCGTGACCTTTTGCTTTAAAAAAGGCGTCACATTTAACTGACTAATTACCATAGATGAAAATTATTAACAAAATTAACATTTTTACACAAACGTAATTCCCCTCATGTCCTATTTCCTAATGTGTTTTTTAAATCCCACCACATAAAGTCCCTGGGAATCCATGTACCCTTGTACCCTTAAGTACCCTTAAGATGTGCTTGACTTTATTGACTTGTCAATGTGCTTGACTTCTTGCTATAACACCCTCATTCACTGTATGGGATCAATAATCGTATCACATGCCTGCATAAGATGCATGTGATCACTGATTTAGAAGGATGTGCAAACGGATCTCAACGTCATGACGAGGATACGCACCCATGAGGGCGAAGGGCTCCTCTAGGCCCTCTACGAGGAGGCCGGCCAGCACCCCCTCCCTGAAGCTGTCCAGCTGACTGGGGTGAGCCAGCAGGTGGGTGAGCAGCACCAGACCCAGCTGCACCGTGGAGGGGTGCAGGTGAGGCTGGAGGAACAGCAGGAACCAATCGTGGCCCAGCGTTTGGAACACGGTCTCCTGTTGCCTGGTGGTCAAACAAGATAATTACTGTAACGGTTCAAATCCTGGTCACAGTGCAACAATATCATAGTTTAAAACTATGAAATGTGTGTGTTTGTGACCAACTGGAGTGCCTGTCCGTTTTGTTTGTATGCGTCATCTAGTTTAGATTAGAACTCGACTTTATTGTCATAAAGTCATAGTACAACTTGTCATAGTACAACTCAATTCCGTTAGCATCCAAGCATGTGAGTAGCATAAAGTGCAGGTAAATAGAAGTGCAAAAGGTGGGTGAGAGTGCAAGTATGACTGCTAATACAGCAAGTGAGTATACATACAAATATATATGAATAGGACATGGTATGTAAAATGATGGGAGGTAGGTAGATAGTTGGTATGTGGGTATTGAAATAGTTTCCATTCCATTTTCTCTATTTATGAATTACGTTCATTGCATTACACAGGGTTCTAGCTGGGAGGCATCACATGAGGGTAATTCCAGTGAGAATATACTTACTCTACATTCAGAGAGCTGTCTGAGACGAGTTCACAGAGGGAGAGTAACAGCTGGTTCCGGATCAGATAAAGGCTTGCTGGGATAGAGAAGACGAATACAGGTTAGCTTGCAAACAGATACCATACAAAGGTTACCCAAGCTGTTGTGGTCATGTCAGGTGGACTATACCTATGGCCTCTTCAGGGACTCCACTGTCAGAGCTCCAATCACAACTCTCTGACAAACTGGGTGGCGGGAGGGTGTAGACCAGGAAGAGGCCGAGTCTGATCAAACAAGAACAAATCAAATAAACACATTAGATTGCATCTAAATTAACATCTCAGGTAATTCCTCGTTAACGATATTGACATGTGGTTGTACGACATAGTACCTGGATATGTCTACGGTGGCGAAGTGTTCCCTGAGAAGATGCCCGATGATGCTCCTGACCAGCTTCACTTTTCTGATGGAGACAGCGGGGTCGCAGAGCTGGAAGAGAAGCTTCTGCAGCAGGCCTTCGCCGAGCATGGCCTCGGCCCGATTCCCACTGGCAATGGGAGACACAGACACAGAAATGGATGGAGTACAAAGCACCAGAGAGGGAGAGAGAGAGACAGACAGAGACAGAGCTAGAGAGACAGAGATATGTATCCATCAAGTATTCTTCCCACGGGACAGGAAATCTCATACAGCCCTTCAAACCATCCAGTCACGCCACACTCATCAACCTCCATGACTGATCCTATTGTACATGGACCGGGATATTGATGACATTGTCACAGCGACACTGATCCTGTTGTAACTGTCAGGATATTGAGGACAACATCACACCAAGGCTGATTCTGTTGTACATGTTCCAGTTCCAGGAACATCAGAGGTTGTTGACCAGACAGCACATGAGATGTTGTCCGTCATCCCCGGACAATGTTGTCCTTTCAATCCTAAATCAATCTTCCCGTGTGGAATCTGTACATGTTTGTGTTCGGCACAGCACTGCACTCAATGTCCCACATCGGGACATCGGGTCGCCACTGCACGGTGTGGAGAATGTGTTTTCAATACCGCACAAGCAATACCTTGAAGCCTTTAAGATGTCATCCAAGTGACCAAGCACAGAGAGGTCCAGATTATTAGCCGAGTTCTGCCACATCTGAAAAACATCAGAGAGAGAGCGAGAAGTGAGACTTAAAGAGTTACAAGCCCGAAACAAAAAAACAGCCCAGAAAAGATCCTAGGTTTTTCCCGAGTTACCTCCAAGTTAGACAGCAGAGATCGGAAGGCTGGTGCGCTGTAGAGACAGTCAGATCCCGGGCTCTGCTCCACGTAGCGACAGAGATACAGAACCAGCTGGAACGTTCTCCCACTGACCAGACTGCCCTTCATCTTCAGCAGGAACGTCAACAGCTGGAAGAATACAATGGTGACTCATTTAAAAACAATGCATCCCAAACACGGGTTTAGATAGCATATCATTATCTAGATAAACAGAAGATTCTTTTCTACTATTTAACGTTTAGTCATTTAGCAGCATTTAGCTCTTATCCGAAGCGAGTTACAGTGATGACTTTCACATTAAGCAGCTAGGGGTGAGGGCCTCTTGCTGAAGGACGCCTCCAGTGGAAATCACAATGTGCCCGGCCCAGACCTGGTATCCGTTGATGCGGGTCATCTCCTGCTGCATGACGACGTTGGTCTCCAGCACGGAGACGAGAACCTTGACGGCGGCGTACAGCGAGCTGTCGTCGGGCGCCATGGCGATCAGACTGAGGACCACCGGCGGCCCGCCCATGTACAGGAACCCGTTGGACGCGCTGCGGGGGCTGAACGTGCGGACACCTAAATGAAACGAGAGGAGACGGCCTGTGAGTCCTGACAGCCACCGACAGGGGGGGTGTGGCCTCCCCGAGGTGACAGGGGGTGTGGCCTCCCCGAGGTGACGGGGGGTGTGGCCTCCCCGAGGTGACAGGGAGGTGTGGCCTCCCCGAGGTGACAAGGGGGGTGTGGCCTCCCCGAGGTGACAGGGAGGTGTGGCCTCCCTGAAGTGACAAGGGGGGTGTGGCCTCCCAGAGATGACAGAGGGTGTGGCTTCCCAGAGGTGACAGGGGGGTGTGGCCTCCTAGAGGTGACAAGGGGGGTGTGGCCTCCCAGAGGTGACAGGGGGGTGTGGCCTCCCAGAGGTGAGCGTGCGTACCGAAGCGTCCCACCAGCGCCGCTCCGATGGTGCGCGCCGTGCCGCTGAGGTGCTGGCTGATGTTCTGGACCAGCAGCACGGGGGTGGACTGGTCCCTGGATGTTATTCCTATCTGTAACGACCACAACCAATGCTAACATTACCACCAGCGCTATCAGTACTAACAATGCTAATGGTGCTATAGTGCTAACAATGCTAACATTACCACCAGCGTGATCAGTACTAACAATGCTAATGGTGCTATAGTGCTAATGCTAAAATGACCACCAGCGCTATCAGTACTAACCATGCTAATGGTGCTGCTAACAATGCTAACAGAGCTAATTATGCTAACAATGCTAACAATGCTAACAGACGGTACTTTGAACAGGATGTTCACTTCACCTCTTTGGCGATCAGTCTGCAGTCCACCTCATTGTAGTCGTCCCTTATTTGCGCAACAGTGGTTACCGTGGTAACGGCTGGATTGATGCCAAAGGAGATCCTCTCCTCGGTGACCAACCTGAGAGGCGGGGTCGCAGCCTCGGCCTCGGGCCCTGACAAAAACACAACAGCGTGGGTATGAAGGAATGTCACTGACGCATCGCACTGACTCACGCATCGACATGTTCCACGGAGCAAACCTCTGAATACAGGAGAGAACAGGCTAGACAGAGCTCACCTATTATACGTATAGGTATGAAGTTCAAACACGTCTGACAGAGTGAAGCTCATAACACACGCAGCGGCAGGCGCCAGAGAGCTAACCTAGAACTGGCTCAGCATAACAAACTCCCAACGCCACAAAACAGCAGGAAGAGAGGGTAGAAATTATCAATTCGAAGAATAAATTAGCAAGGAGAAACTCATTTTTAATCTTTCAAATAGTACAATGTTATATCTGTAACATCTGCAAAAATCACTTTCTAGTAAGAAGCCTTAGGGCAGAACATTAAAGTGTCTATAATGGTTTGCATCAATCCTATTGGTGCGTAGCTATGGTCCAAAAGGTCGCGACTCACCAGTGTGCTCCAGGGCCAGGTAGTTGCCTAGGTAACCCGTGCCTTGGGTGTAGATGCTGCCCACGGCTTCGGGGCTCAGGACCTCCTCAAAGAGGTACGCGGGGCCCGCGCGCCACACCAGCGCCGCGTGCTCCTTCCACACCATCGGCGTTCCGATCAGCGCACACACGTCGATCACCGCCGTGGGGTCCATGGAGACGTAGTTGCCCGGGAACGGCTGGATGTAGCGCATCTGGGCCCCGGAGAAGTGCGGAAATGTGGAGGTTTAACTTCTACCATTTAAATAGTAATAAATGGTAAATGGACTCCAAAGTGCTTTTATCCAAAGTTCTTTACAATATTGCCCGAGATTCACCCACTCATGCACACATTCACACACCAACGGCGGTGTCCACCATGCAAGGTGACAGCCAGCTCGCCTGGAGCAGTTAGGGTGAGGTGCCTTGCTCAGGGACACCTCGACAGCTAGGAGGAGCCGGGGATCGATCTAGCAACCTTGCGGTTACCAGCCGACCCACTCTACCTCCTGAGCTACTGCAGTGTACACTTGTATCCAGAGTGCTCTGCAATACTGTGTGTCCATATGGTTCCATAACAGTGGCAATCCAACCCAAAACTCTGGAAGGGTTAATGGCATGCTTTACTTATTGAACTAGAATCCAATGTGTTATTGTAACAGCTGTTAAGAGTACAGAACAGGCTAGACCAGTACACATTTAATCCCCAGATCTACCCACAAAGAAATGCCTTGCCTGTGTTCATCCTTTTGTTCTTGATGCCATGTCTGCTGCCTACGATTCTGTCCACCATCAGCAGAGAGTGAACAGAAGAGGAGAGCACTATCCTATCCACTGTATAAAGCCCTTCCTACTGTCCAATCCCCTTTCTGATGTCCACTCCCCACCGTCATCTCCACTGTTCTTTTCTGTCAAACGGCCTCACCTTTGCAGTCCCTACAGGCTTGCCGTTGAGGTAGGTGGACAGCTTGCAGCTCTTCTTGAGGTCCTTGGCCATGACCACGGCCAGGTGGTGCCACTGGCCCGGGGTCAGAACCCCGGAGCAGCGGAATCGCACCGACACAGGCAGGGAGGTGGGCGTGTTCGCCTCCGGCTCCATCATGTCTGATTGGTCGGTGAAACATCAGCATGTTAGCTTTTTCTGTGTGGTTTGTTTCATTGCAGGTTTAAGCTCACAAGTTTAATCATTAATCAACTGAGCACTGTTAGAAGGTTCTGGGTTTGAACCCCAATGTCCACACCATGAACACCTGTAGGCATCAACGTCATTGAGCAAGAGGCCCTAACCCCGACATCAATAAGGGTTCATTAATGAACCATTAATTACCATTAGTTTATGTAGTAATAATCATTTACTAATAGCTAACTAATGATCTAGGATTCATTAACTAATGCTGTTTAGTTAATGAATCCTGTTTCCTTATGTGGTTCATGTTAACTAAGGTACCAGTGTTCATGTTAACTAAGGTATTCAGTTATAAATGAGTTCATGTGGTTAGGGTAACAGTAACTAACCCTCCAACCCAAGCCCCTATGCTAATGCTATGGAATAACGCTTTTAACTGCATTAACTGATGTTAATTCATGGTTAATTGATGTACCCTTATTATTTTAAGTGTAACAAAAACCTAGACATGAAAAACTCCATCACTGACCGAGGAAGGTGAAGGCCTCCTCCTCCGTGGAGATGACCAGGCAGCCGTCAAAGGCCGAGAAGGAGACGGACAGACAGACGTACTGCTGCTCGGCGCGGGACATGTGGCGCACCACGGACAGCAGGCGGATGGGGTGGGCGTCACAGGCCGAGCTGAAGCGGTTGATCTGGAACCAGCAGGAGTACGACAGGCCCGCCACGGGAGGGAACCCACGGCTCTCTGAGCACAACATAGAACAAGACTTCTACCGACGGCCGAGAATTGAGATGTTTCAAACTATTCTTGTCTAGTTTGTTTTGTTGTTGTAACACTATTGTTCTGTTTTTAATGGGTTTTTCATTGCAGTGGAGGCACAATATGGACGATTTGGGTCTTTTTCTTTAGGCTAGCTAGGCTCCATCAGAAATGTATCAAATTTTGCAAATATGAGGGTCGCTAAAAAAAGTAACATGAGATTTTGCTATGCTGCTGCAGATTCTGATATTCTGAATATTTTGCATTGTATCATTTAACTGTTTTGTTTATTTGTTGCGTTTATGTTGTGTTGTACATCGTATTACTGGTACAATGTAGCATTCCCTCATTAGCACATTAGCAGCTTTTATAGTTTCATTTAAATAGTTATCGGATGATTTGATTGTTCTACACCCCATGATGAATTTGCTTTGAATAAAGGGTGGGGAGTAAATGACTAAATGACACTTGAATGTGAATGCAAATGATATGATCTCCTGCTCTCTTACCTCCCCCTACTCCTCCTGTTGGGATGGCATCAGCGTTCACCCCCTTCACTGTGGCCAGTGAGGGCAGGAACAGACAGCTGCAACACATCACACAGCATCCCACAACCAATGTTACGGCTTATCCCTCCAAGTTACCATGACAGCATGTTCCCCATTAACCTTGCTAAGTTCATCAATATTTAGAAATATTATTTGATACATTTATCTTTAAATTACTCTAGTTATATAGTTATATAGTATATATATAGTATATCGTTTTTGTTCTTCTTCAATGCAGTGTTTCCCACACATAGCCCATTGTGTGGCGCCACAAATGGATTGATAGGAATGCGGTCGCGTGAACCGAAAGTGACCTAAACCGAAAGTGACCGAAACCGAAAGTGGTGAAAAATGACAAGAGACGGCTATCGCTAGCATT
>OMLJ01051624.1:0-10271 GCA_900302595.1 Gadiculus argenteus | reverse complement strand
GTCCCGTTGAAACGCCATCCTGCTCCGGAGTTCGTCCAGCTTGTTGTCCAGTGACTGGACGTTCGCCAGTAGAATACTGGGGAGAGGAGGCCGGTTCTCATGTTTCCTCAGTCTGACCAGCAGTCCAGCCCGAGATCCACGTTTACGTCTCCATGGTGAGTAGCCATTGTTTGCGTGTGGCGGTGGAAAAGTGTTATCCACCGCCGATTTAATGCGCAGAAGTTCTTCTCTATCATATCGTATGATAGGGCTCGCTTTGGTCGTTCGTCTGTTACCGATAGTTTGGCGTAAATATTAAAATAAACTCGCAAAATAGCGTAAAACAAAGAAAAGGTTAGGAGGAGCTTCAGACACGGCAGCCTTCCTCTGCACCATTTTCTTTCGCACAAAGATTGGTTCCGGGATGCAGGGTTCTAGCTGACATGGTAGAAGGTACGTCTGGTGTCATGGTGGCGGCGGCCGCGGCGGCAGTAACTCAGGTGGTAGAGCGGGTTGGCTGGTAATCGCAAGGTTGCTGGTTCAATCCCCGGCTCTTCCTAGCTGAGTGTGGAGGTGTCCCTGAACAAGACACCTAACCCTAACTGCTCCTGACGAGCTGGCTGGCGCCTTGCATGGCTGACACTGCAGTGAATGTGTGTATGAATGGGTGATTGTGAGGCAATATTGTAAAGTGCTTTGGGTGGCCACTGGTTCCAAAAAATACACAATATATATATGCAGTCCAATCACCATGGTGTCTTTGGGGTGTGGCAGAGCTTCAGGGTTTGAGAAGAGGCAGTAGAGGTTACGTCTTGTGTCATGGTGTCTTTGGGTGCTACAGGGTTTGAGAGGAGGCCTATCAGGGGGATTTGTCTCCACATCCGTCTCATGGGGAACCCTGAGCTCTGTATCTAGCAAGCTGCTCTCTCAGCAGCGTTTGTCCGACAGCTTTTCAAAGTCACACTCACACCTGCAGGGGGACCTGACCCATGGAGCGCTTTGTGAGCGTGGAGGACTTCATAGGCAGGGTCTGACGTGAGCAGCGTGTGTGAACAGATGAATAGAAAAAGCCTTCTTAAGTGTTGGAAATCTCAGCTGTAGGCTCAAGGAGTAAAATCCTGGCCTGTTGGAACTGGCCCACACTTTGTCATGGGCCTGTGCAGAGTATGTACTCCATACAGAGTGGTTTGTAAAAAGTATTGCTTTGATACAACATTTTATTAAAGGAGAATTCCAATATTTTACACTTTGAACCTCCTTTCTGGGTTGTCTAGGATGAAATAGAGTCTTGGGTATTTGGCTCATTTAGAATCGCCCTGCCTGCTTCAGCATGGCTGGCTATGGGTATTCACAAAACACAAAACAACCCTAAACGTTTGTTTTCAGAAATGTGCAACTCACAGAGTGGTTAGTGGTGTTCATTGATGTTCCAAATCAAGTGTCATTTCATAGCATTTTGTAAATCCCATTGATTTCTCTTGGAAGACAGAAAGGGGGACTGTTTACGTTTGGTTGTAGTTTTTTCGCTTGGTTCTACTGAGTCGGTACTGTTGAGACGGAGAACCGAGAGAAAAGACTACAACCAAACGTAAACAGTTTTTTATGCAATAACTAATACTTGTAAATACTCTTAAAAACAGCTATATTCTCAGGCTGGGTTGCACCAACATAGATTAAATTAATCCTGGTTAAGGGTTAATCTAGGGTTAGTAAATCTATGTTTAAACTGGTTTATAATTAATCAGAGATGTGAGATCATAGTTTTAAACCTGGATTGGTTAAACTAGTTTAAACAAGGATTAAAATAGGATTAGTTTGTGTTAAGATGATGGATTCTGGCGAAATTTGAACAAATTCACGATGTAGGCTTGATAAAGCTGGACCACATGGAAACTGCTGAAAGTGTAGTTTCTAAGCTTTCCAATGATGTGTAACACATGGACATTTGATAATATTGTAATAAGTTGTGTCCATTTGAATGTAAACACATCACAAAAGCTGAAAGGGAGAAAAAGCCTTTCAAAAGATTCAGTTTTCACCTCTCTCCAGGCTGGGGAGCATAACAGCACTCATTTGCATCGTTTATTTAAATGTAGATTTAGAGGTCAGTGGTCTGGCAGGGCAGAAAGTGTTTTGAACAATGGTTATCAAAATCAGCGACATCTGTATAACACACTGTAAAGCATAAAAGACAGAATAATAACAGTATACAGACATTTTAGCTCAACCCTTAATTATTTCCCTCCTATAACAGGAATCAAATCAAAGTCAAAGTCAAAGTGGCTTTATTTTCAATTACTTCACATGTCGAGACATTTCTTAATACTAGTGTTTGCAAACTCTGTATGAGTGACAGCATCGTTTTTGTATGGGATTGGTGGTGGCAGCATGAGACGGAGATCTTTGTGACATTGACAGAGTTGAGAGTGGGTACAGTGAGTAGCAGTCAGTTCCAGTCTTAAAGTATGTAGTGATATAAATGGTAAATAGTGCAAGTCAAAAAAACAACAACAAACAATATGTAGAGTATAATTATATTATGCAATTACAAAATTGTGAAGTGAAGTGCGGGTGAATGCAGTGTAAAAACAGGATACCCATATATTGCACATGTGAGGAGGTGGATGTGTTGAGTGCATGTGTGTATAATTGTCCGAGGGGGGGGTCGGGTCTGGTCACCATTCAGCTCCTGAGTGGCCCTAGGGTGGAAACTTCATTTCGGTCCATTTGTCCGTGCAGCCGTGGTCCTGAGGAGTTTCCCTGAGCGCAATGTTCATTGCCCGGCGGGGATGGGTCCCTGGAGATCTTGGTGGCCCTCTTGGGGCGGTGGATGCTGTGCAGTTCCTCCGGAGAGGGGAGAGGGGAGCTGATGATCCTCTAGGCAGAGTTGCCAGTGTGGTGGGGAGGCTCCGGGGGACAGGTTGGAGTCGGAGCGTGTCTTTCTGCAGGCGCCAGTCGTCTTGTTGTGCACGGCCCTCTCTTTTTGCACAAGGCAGCAGGGGCGCAACTACCTGGTGTGGGGGGGTACGCAGCAACAACTTTTTAACTTTTGTTTTTTTATGGGTTCCACAACTCTGTGGATGCGTTCGGGACTGGTGGGCTTGGCTGGTGGACATGGCTGTGGGTGCTTCTTCCTTAACCGTGGTCTTGCCCCGTTCTACTCGGAGTGTTTGACTGTATCAGTCAGGGTGTCTTTGCCAGTGCTGAAAAAAGCAAAATAAAGGGGTTTCACATCATGGGTCATGCTGACAGGCATCTTGTCACCTAGCTCAGAATGTTTTCATCCTAACTGCTTCTCAAGTAGGCTAGTTACTAAATCATTAGCATCACAGTCAAGCAATGCTAACAGGCAGGTTGGCACCACTCAATTCAAGCAATTCAAGCATTATTCAAATTAATAGCAGATCACATTATCATCCAAAACCTCATTATAGTAATGGGGGGTTTTGGCAAGTGATATGCTAATGATTACAATTAAAACGACAGTACTGAGCTAGCTAATAACAACATGTTGGCCTTGGTATAGAAAGGTATAAACATGGAAAAACATGAGATAACGTGTTACGTGTACTTTGAATGAACACAACGCAAATGTATAACTTGGATGTTTAGGGAAACTCACCCCATGAGAAACAGAAGAGTGTTCTTGCAGACATCCACTGGAGGCAACAGTGGTCCGGGCATGCTTTCTCTTTGTCTGGATCTTGTGTGTAGATGTAGTCAGCTCCAAAGTGAGGGCTGTGTGTCTGTGTGTCAATAATTTGCATGTCCTTCCACTCTCCGCGGCTGGGGAATCCATTCGTATGCTGTACGTGGGCTCTGGAGGGGGTTTGTGGCTGCACGGTTTTGTCCCTTGGAGAGAGTTCTCCTTCCTTCTTGTGTGGCACTTGCGGTCGAAGTTGCGGATTTTCTCCATTTCGATGTCTTTCTCTTTGGGTGTTACCATTGATATGGCGTCCGATATCTTGCGGTCTGGCTCGTCTGATGGGAGACCGAGAGATTGTTCCTTCGTCTTCATCTTCACAACGTCTCATGCGAGGACGCATGAGACCTATATTTGCATAAGTAGCCCTTCCATTGCTTCTACCGTGCAGCTGATAGGCGGAGACGAGAACAAAGAACACTAATGGCCAATGGAATACCCAGTATGGAAAGTAACTGTATCGCTGTACGCGCCCCTACAAAGTGCGATAATTCCTGAAACTATACCCGATTTCAAACACAAAATGTATACTTTTATAGAAACCAATACTGTTATCTGAAACATGGAGTGGCTTCTCTGTGATCTCAACTAAAACACGAAAATCACTCATTTTGAAATAAATATATTCTTTGTTCATTTGAATGTTGTCCTTGCGACTTGTGTCCCTGGATTCTGTGACCCATCACATATTCACCAGCTCTCTCTTGTGAATAAATTATTAACTTGTTGCTTTTTAAGTTATGTAACCGTTACCTCAACTGAAACAGTTGACACTACAGCACTTTTGTAGCTAGCTAGCTTAGCTTGTAACTTCATTAAGATAAGGCATGTCAAAGAGGATCCAACTTTTCAACATCTGAAAACATTTTGCTAACGGAAATGATGGCAGAGTTTGGGGTTGAAATAGAGGATAAGAGGACTGGTGGCGGAGTGGTAATCGGGAGAATTCCCGGTGGGTCGTTAATCGCCGGGCTGATTACTGCGGACAATATCACGTTCATTAAAGTTCCTTGCTGTACGCTCCCCACTCGCTGCTGTCTCCCACACACAAACACGCAAGCACTCGTAAACTGTTAACGTTGCAACCAAGTCTATATTTACAGAGGGGGGTAAATGAGCGGCCCCTCCCCAAGTGGCACAGCCCAGGTCAGACTTGAATTGTAACGCAAAGGCAAAAAGGATGCGGCAGAAGAGATGAGGACCACCAATGATTACGGCCCCTCCGGCTGGGTTGCACCAGAAAATCATTGATATGATCCTGCAGCTGTGAAAACTATTTTCATACAATTCTATTGCGTTTAACCTATCTCTAATTTTCCTGCGAGGAACCCTTTCCTCTAACCCCATCCAGCGAAGATATGCAGCCATGTTTTCAAGAAAACTGAGATAAACCTAACATAAACCTCCTACAGAGGTTGTTTAAATATAACTGCTAAACCAGGTTAACAATAGGTTTAAAATGACTGGGGGTTAAATATAACCAGGATTCATATTTAACTTAAAGTTTAAACTAGGTTTAAAGTTTGGTGCAACACGGTTAACAGTTAAACCTTGATTTAATCCAGTTTAAGAGTTAATCCATGTTGGTGCAACCCAGCCTTACTCTTTTGGATTAGAGTTTGTTATGTTCTATTCCTATTCCATTAAATTAAAATATGTATTATTTATTTCAGATTCATCACATAATTGTCCCTCTTGATGCAAGGGTTTCCTTGTCTGGAAGGACTCTTTGTTACATCATGCATTGGATCAAATAGAAACAGGAAAATAAGACAAAACCATGTTAATGTGTGTTCATTCTGTTGTGCATCATCCCCCTGAGGAGGACACCCCCCTGGGGTTCAGAAAGGTGTTGCGCCACCTCTCTCAGGCCGGACCTCAAGCTTCCGTCTAAGGATTCGGGACATTAGGTCTGCTCTATGTCTCTGAGTATGATATCAGAAGGATCCTGGTCATTAGGTCTGCTCTATGTCTCTGAGTCTGATCTCAGAAGGATCCTGATCATTAGGTCTGCTCTATGTCTCTGAGTCTGATCTCAGAAGGATCCTGGTCATTAGGTCTGCTCTATGTCTCTGAGTCTGATATCAGAAGGATCCTGGAGCCGTATTACAGAAACTTCCTAACTCGAAAATCCTATCTTAACTATTTGGTAACTATGGTAACAAGGGTTAGGATCAGATTTAGGAAAAAAGTAATTACAGAACCTAAATACAGAATCCTAATGTCACTGTTCTTATCTTAACTCCAGATAGGAAATGTGTATTACAGAAATATCCTAAGTTACCAAAATCCTAAATAAACTGTCCTAACTTTAGGATGCCTCATCAGCTCTCTTAACTGTCACAAATTAGCGAGATTAGCTCTTTTGTTACATGTAGCACAGTTTTCAACTGACGTTTTCAATGCTTCTATTTATCCCAGATACGGTGCACACCTTTTCAACTATTTTCAGCCATTCTTGGTCTTTCCTTTCTTTTGTCAGACTCATAAACTTCCCAAACAATATTTCCTTTGAGATTTCTATCAAACTCACCAACTTTTCTATTTCATCCCCTTTAAAATCTAGCTAGCGCTAGTTATATTATGATTATGATAGCAGTCAGTTGTGAAGTGACGTGATCCGACAACACGTTGCTAGGTAACAGACATAAAAGCTGAATGTCGATGCTCGCCTACTTAGGATCTTCTTAACCTGAGATAAGATAGGAATCCTAAATTAAGATAGGATATGTTTCTGTAATACCAAATTGAGAAAAATCCTATTCTTACACTTCTCCTATCTTAACTTAGAACTTAAGATAGGACGTTTCTGTAATACGGCCCCTGATCATTAGGTTGCTCTGAGCTAAGGCTGATCTGAGGTTGCTACCAAGGCCAGTGGTGTGTGTGTGTGTGTCAGTGGGAGGGTGTGAGCCGCATACACACATAATGTGTTCACACACACACACACACAAACGCTATATCCCTCTCCCACATTTATCGTCACAAATTCACATACATGAAATGTGGATTATGGATGATTCTCTCTCTTGGACAGACAGACCCGCTGTACTTCACGTCACTTGTGTACGAATACTCCCAACATTAGTCTTGTGAACACGCAACCAAAAACCGCACAAAACATCACAAAAACCCACCACTGATGTACACAATGCAGATAAATGGGCTCTGATGCTATTCTGTGAACCGCCTCAACCCAACCAACAAGACGTCCAGGTCTCACACTGTGATTAATGATACTGAATCTGATACAGAGAACAAACCACAAAGACCACGGTCCGCTGGGAGGGTTTAGAGAAAAGAAGATGAATTCTTCCACACATGTAATGACTATTGATGGTCTTGAATAGCCGGGAATCGACTCAATGTGGGAAGTGAGACAACAGTAATCTGGGGTGCAGGTTTTAAAGGAAGGCAGTGTTGAGATGGAGATATTATATTTATTTATTTTGAATAGAACCCATCAAGCGAAAGATATACACTTTTTCATCCAACATAATGCTCATACTGTCCTTTATTTCTGCAAAAAGGCTCTGAATGACCCATCTACAAAGAAAATAACAGAACAACTCAACGCAGCCCTTCTCTTCCAGACAGTGATGTGCACAGTGGGTGCTTCTGATTGGCTGTTGAAAGTAAAAAGGGAGGAGGTGTCTTAAAAGATGGACAGACATCTCTATATACTGCCTTTCCTTCCCTCTCTCTCTTACCCTCAATCTCTCAGTGAACCCTTCTTGTTAGTGGGCGTTGCTCAGTATAGTGTGTGCTTCCATAAGTGCTTCCTAGGTGCTTTGTACATTTATTAAGCATGCTTTAAAGAAGATCTATCATTGATATATCATCATTTAAAGTATGTTCAACGCATGTATGTAGGTACACACAGGCGTGTGTGTGAGTGTCAGAGAGAGAAGGGTAAGGGATGAGTGTAAATGAGTTCTAGTCCGTAAGCTGTCTAGTACTCAGGCATTGCTGTATAAAATATTTTGTCATCTGTTCAACATGTGTGTCACTTCTTATGCTGTGGTGGGGGCGTGGGGTAAAGTATATATTGTATGTAGGTGCTTTAGGACAGAATCACACAGGCCCGCACACATACACACACACACACACACACACACTCACTCACAAACAGGCATGTATACACACTCACCAACTGTTCCTCTAATGTAAAACCCCCTAGAAACAGCAGGGGGCAGAAAAATCCCAACTTTAAGAGGAAGTTACAACATCTTGCTCCTATCTCCTCCTGGCCACAAGAAACAACACATCCCTGATGTCATCACACCCACCATCTCCAAATATGTTGCCGGCCAAACTGATGTGGCATAACTGCATATGTTATGTGACAATAAGAATAAATAGCCATTCAATTATGTGGACCTACATATCAAGAATAAATTAATTCCAATTTGATATGATAATTAGACTACAATAGAAGATATCTTGGTATATTTGATTCCAATTTCTGTCAGGTTTAAGGAAGGGACAGTATTTTGTACATATTCACACCTGCTCTACCATGTGTTAACTCACAGCTCCTTCAACATTTGATTGGTTATCAGAGTATTTAGCGGCTGTCTGACTCCTCTGGCCTCTAGCTCTGTGTTTAGATAAACCCACTGAGCCTGTGGTGATTATGCGTAATTGAAATGGATTTCATAAAAATAGTTGAAGAACACAGCTCTGGTTGTGTTTTCCCTCCCTGCATCGTAACAGGCTCTTTAGAATCCAGGAAGGGAGGTTTTCTTCTTATGTTCTGTTGCCCAGGATAAGGATGCTAACAACATTAGTTAATTGTTTGGATGTACCCCTCTGCAGACTTATGTCCCCTACATGTGTAGATGTGGCCCAGAGCTTCTTTGGTACTTGCGTTTAGTGTTCTTGTGGGTTTAAGATGGTTTAATCCCAACAGCCCGATTAAATTCTGTTTCCCTTAATCTCAGCAGCAAACTCCACAGACCGCCAGGGCCGACTTTGTGGTTGAGCTAAATGCTTTTGAGGACCCATCTCAGAACCCTCTCCAGCTGATTGGTCGGTCATAACAAACCCTCTGGGAGCTCAGACTGCTTCTGCTAACAGAGCTCTTCTTATGATGTGATCCTGAACAGCAGGAGACATTAAGAAGACCTGTTGACTAATGGCCTTGACTGGGTCATCCCCTGACTGGGTCATGCCCTGACTGGGTCAACCCAGTCCCCTGACTGGGTCATCTTACAACCAAACTGGGAACTGATCACCAACACTACGGGTATATTGGTTTGCATGAGATGACTCCCTCTCTTGTTTAAACCAACTGGATCCCATCCAGGTCATCTCATAGCCCCTGGGGATGCTACAATTGTGCACGTTTGATAAGAGAATGCAGGACTTCCGATGGAGCCGAACCGGTTTTGGGGGGGCTGGAGTAAGGTACCACTATTCTACCTTGTTGGTTCCACTGTGAGATGAGAGCGCCTGCGAAGATTGTTTTGACACATGAAAAAGCCTGGGAGGATAACTAAAAAATAATGTGAAGAGATTTACAGATCCTAAATCAATAAATCAACCACAAGTCATTCTTGTTCGTCTTGCTCCGGGAATGATAGCAGATCTACACAGCTCCCACTCCTCCTTTCACTGAAAACGCAATTCCAGCACTCTTACTGAAATTGCGTTTCAGTATAATAGATATATATATACGATAAAAGTCATGAACTTCTCAGGTCCTAAGGTTTAACACATGCTATTGCATCCATAGCTTCTCCCTGGCTGATATAACTATATATATATATATATATATATATATATGTTGATGCAACACTCTCAGCAGCGTTTACAGGGAGGCAAACCATCCCAGGAGCAGAGCATAGGTGTGGCGCATCAATGCTTCCACAGCATGGGACAAGCCAATCAGAGGTTATGCATGCCATCTGTTTAACCTAGAGTGAGCCATCTAATGCCATCAATCTATTATAAGTGGTGTTTGGCTCTCATTTAAAGTTGTCCCAGCCTAATCAGGTATCACTCAAGTATATTTATACCGACACAGTCTCTCACAATGCAAAGCTAACACTGCAGGACGTTTAAATCGGTCCAAAGTCCTGTCCAAGGAGAGCAGCTCACCTCTGACGGTTTTCAAATCACAGCCATTATAGAACCGCTGCACAGTACGGCCCAGCCGGTTTAGGTAGGACAGAGAATCGCCTGGGGATTCCACTACACAAGATCTCTACAGGATAAAAAAGTAAATAAAAAAAAGTTAACTTCTCGCTTCCAGTTGTAAAGTCTATAAGAGTGGCTACTATAACGCGAGTTATCCACGGAATAGGGCCATAATAGATATTGTAGTTTAACAAAGTAAATCAATAAAAAATTGAAATGATCGATCGTTATTAACGAGCTTCAGTCTCATCAAAGAATATTGTGTAGGCAAGGTGCAAAATACGGGGGGTCTCCCTGAAATCGTCAAAAGCAAAGATTGAGGGGGGTCGGTCTCAAATTTCGCCCAAAAAATATATTTTATTTTATTGAATTTACGAGCGAACCGGACAGCCGCCTGGGGTGCGCTATTATATCGGAGCACATGCACGCGGCTGCACAAGACATGTAC
>OMLJ01051621.1:0-11937 GCA_900302595.1 Gadiculus argenteus | reverse complement strand
ATATATATACCTCTGTTCTATATTCTACTGGTCGTATTAGTTGTGATGCGATGGATGTTTGCCGAGAAGTTGAAAGAATAGTGAGACCTTGATTCCGCCAGTGGTTGTTTGACCTCCATGGACAGCGAACCAAAGCCTTGTTCGCTCAGGCTTTGGTATATATTCCCCTGCCATTGCCATTTAAACATATAATAAAATAAGCATTTTAATATAAAATGTTGTTTATTTTAAGACTTGCCATCTGCCTGTTTCCTTAAATATGTATTTCAACATTTAACATATCACCAGAGCTTTAAATCATAAAATCCTTAAAATACATAGAAGTATGTGTTACACATCAACGTAATGTATTGCTCAGATGACAGCCGTAACTTTGGAAACGTAAGGCATCAAATTAAGAATCTCAATTTTTAAGTTACACTTGAAATAATCCATATCCCGGATTGGAAAGTATTGTGCTAATGTTTCGCATCTCAAACGATTGAAATAGCTATAATATTCACACTTCACATACATCTTGCGTAATACAATCTTTTGAGTTTTTGAATCCTTGTCATGTAAACTTATCAAAAGGGACTCTCCAAATTAATAACCACAAAATAATCAACCTGACTCTTTAGACTCTTGTAAGTTCAAAACGTCCTTCAGAGCATTTCTATTGTGCCATTGCAAAAAAGTACAAGGACAGAACAAGATACAGAAAAATACATATAGATTAAAACTGTAGATAGGTTTAAAGACAAACTCCCTTCGCTGGTATAAAGGAGCATGAAGTCCACTGCAACACCAGCTGATTCTCTTTATAGGCTATTGCCAATAAAAACCCACAGGAATTCAAAGAGTTGAAGTTGTGTCCGTGTCCGTACCGATTCTGTTCCTGGAGGTAAACAGTCTTCTAGGGTAGAAGAAGCTTCTGTTGTTGTGCAATCGCTGTCCCTCTTTTCACTTCGACCAATCGGACCCATGATGCATGAGAGGGGAGCATCCGAGCTCCCGTGCAGTTTGTAAACTGATGTAATTCTGAGTCACATGATTTTCATGTTGAAAGTCACAGACGGCTCGTTGGGACTGGCCTCCTCCACGTCCTCCGTCGAGGGCACGTACTCAACCTCTATTTTAGACGTGGTGTTCCTCTTCCCACGACTCCAGAGGAAGAGAATAACGAGGCAGAAGAGGACGACTCCCAGGAAGGAGATGAAGCCCATGGTGGTGGCGATGATCAGCGTCTTGACGTCGAATGGGAACGGGGCGGTGGCCCGGGTCACGTTGCCGCCCTCGTCGCTGGGCTGGTTCAGGATGAAGGCGTGGGTCTTGTTGGGCTGGTGGGGCCAGTTTGGAGAGTAGCTGTGCACAAAGAGGTGGGCGGCTTTGCTGTCGTTGCCGGCCGCGTTGCTGGCGATGCACAGGTACGTCCCGTTGTCCTTGATCTGGGCGTAACGGACCTCCAGCGACCCCTCGCTGGACACGGTGAGCCTGGAGCCCGCCGTCTTGGTGGTCACGTACTCCTTCTTGGGGGAGAGCCACATGATGACGGGTGGCGGGTCGCCCCGCGCCTGGCAGGTGAACTGCACCGTTGTTCCCTCGTCAACGTGACTCTCCTGGATCTTGTTGTCTACGATTGTCGACTTCTGGCAGGTGAAAGAGCCCACCGGGAGGACGTCGGGGAAGTCTTTGAACTCCTTTCCCTCCACGGCCTCGGGGGAGGCGCACGCCGGCTGCTGTCTGTTGAAGTTCAGCCTCCATCTGCGGCGGAACACCCAGAGGAGGCGACAGTCGCAGGCCAGGGGGTTATCGTACAGAGCCAGGGTCTCCAGGTTCCCCACGGAGTGGAAGACCGTCTCCTCCAGGGTGCTCAGGCTGTTGCTGGACACATTGAGGACACGAAGGTGGTTCAGCCCCCGGAAGGAATAGTGCTCTATCGTCGTCAGTCTCCCCCCGACCAGGTGAAGGGCCTGCAGCTTCTGGAGGCTGTGCAGCTGGTTCCCCTCCACCGTGTGGATGGGGTTGAAGGACAGGTTGAGGAACCGGAGATGACCCAGGTGACGGATGGCCTGGTAGGGGATGGCGGAAAGGTTACAGCACGTGATGGACAGCGACGTGATGTTCAGCCCAAACAGGCATTTGGCAGTCATGGTGTCCAGGGCCGGCATGTGGGAGATCTCCAGCACCCTGAGATGGTACAGCCTCTTGAAGGAGTAGTCTCGTATGGCGCTGACGTTGAGGTGGCGGAGCCGCAAGGACAGCAGGCTGTGCAGGTGGCTGAGGGCCTCGGTGGGCACCGAGCCCAGGTTACACCGCTCGATGTTCAGGGACTCCAGGTTGCTGAGGCCCTGGAAGGAGCGAGGTGAGATGAACACCAGGTCGCTGTCCCCCACCTCCAGAGCCCTCAGGTTGTACAGCTCCTGGAACATGTAGTCCAGCAGAATCACTATTCTGTTGTCGCTGATATCCAGCTGCGTGAGGTTGTTGAGGCCTGTGAACACGCCCAGCTGGATGAGCTTCAGGTGGTTGTTCCGCAGCCCCAGAGTCCTCAGGTTGGCCAGGTTGCTGAAAGCCCCGGGTTCGATGGACGAGATGATGTTCTCGTTTAGCTGCAGCTCCTCCAGAAGAGGGTAGTTCATAAACTCTTCCAGCCCGACGCTTTTGAGGCGGTTCTTGCTAATGTCCAGCAGCCGCGTCTCGATGGGGATGCCCTCCGGAAGACTGGCCAGCCTCCGGCGGTGGCAGACCACCGAGCGCTCCTGGGCGTTGCAGTCGCAGCGGGAGGGACAGCCCGTGGTGGAACCGGAGAGGACGGTTCCCAACATCAGGACCAGGATGGGTTGCCAACACGCCATCAAGTAGTTGTTGCCTCCAGCCTCCCCGGTCACCATCCTGTTGCTCACCTGTGAAGAAGGAGAAACACAAACAATGTTCAGGAGGTTTACAGAAGCGGCCATGTTGATGATTTAATACAGGATCAGAGGCCAGATTCAATTACATCGGTTCTTCTCGTGAGACCTACACGATCACAGAGCTTCTCCCTAAAGCCACCAGGGTATCGCAGCTTACACCAGTAACGCTCACCCATAAATCTTTCCTCCACAAATTCTATACAGATTAACCCAGTATGCTATAACAGTTCAATGCCTGGAGAATAGGGTGATCTCACTCTGTCTGACATAACAAACAGAATATTTAAAAAACAGAAGAATATTTTGATTCAAATAACCGGCTTTTACGCGTCGGAAAAGCAGAAGTTCTGCTGCCACTACATCCTCTTCAGTGCGCTGCCGACCTTGAGATGATAAACAGCCCGAGCTTACTGCCACGCGGTGATAAACCCAGAGGAAGATTATGTCGATTTTATATTTTGACTCTGGGGCGCTTTAAGTCATTTGGGTCTTCAAGCTCTACTCGCCTCATCAATCATGCAATTTGAGTCGCTGCAATAACTGTGGGAATAAGTTGTTCGGGAAGCCACGAGCACACACATGTAGAAAGCACTCTGAACTCTGTGTGCATTACTCAGGGGCTCTTATGGGCGTTGGTGGTTAAAGGTTTCTGCACACTTCCAATTAGTTGGCGGATAAATAAGACATTTGGATGTGCGCTGAGAATAATAATGAAGCGCTTATTTGAAATGCTGTGGAATTCATTTTAATTGAGGTTTGTTAACTGATAATTGAACAGACAGGATCAACTAAAGAGGATTCACTCCAAGCTGTATCTCCATATTGAAAACATAAATGCTCCCCCAGTCTCCGTACTCTGAATCCCTCTTTGGTGTTTTGTATCCTTGGCTTCAGCGTAGATCACCCAGCTCGCTGTGTGGGTCGGAGCAGCAGCCTCAGGGTTTATGTGTGTATTGAACAGTTAAGTCAGTGGAGTCTGGGGCCAAATATGAATCATGTTGTCACAGCGTACATGTGGGAGCTGATTCAGCAGACGGCTCCAGTGAGAGATGGGAGGCAGCTCCTTCGTAGCACCAGCGGTTATCTATGACTTCTCCACATTATTGCAGTGCGGCACTCCACTGCTGATTGGCTTACACCAAGCCCGACGCCGGGACTCAGGAAATACTCTTACTGGGGAAAAAATGAAAATGAAAACCGTTATCTGTCCCGGGGGAAGAAATACTGAAAAACCTGATGGAATTGTCCCTCACACATGATTTGAGTCAAATCTAGCAAGCTTGTAATAGTAGGAAAAAAACGTGTGTGTGGCTATCCTATATAAACACATGAAAATGGGCCTTTGACACATCAACCAGATTCACAAGAAGGTTGTTTGCCTGTTATACACTATCACCATGACGACCTTCATCTCTATTGAAGTTAAACACACCGTCTGTATGTACTCTGTACTTTGAAGAGGACTTCCCTCTTTAATAAATTGGTGTCTTCCTTCTTAAGAAGTAAGAGGAGAAGAAGAAACAATGTAATTTAAACCCATTACCATCTCCCCCCCCCGCTCCTCCTTCACCACCTCGCTCAGTCCCTCTCTCTCATGGTAATGATCTGTGGAAGAAAGCAAGAGGCCATATCTTCTTTCGCTATCAGTGCTGCCCTTCCCTCGCTGGACCTCTCCGGCTGTCAGCCGGCTGTAACAGCATCACTCTGCTTATCATTAGGCTCTCTGGCCTTGGATCTTTCCGGGCTTTGGTATGACAGCCTGATGGAAGGGAGATAGTTACGCGGACGTGAACACTGTTGTTGCGATAAAGCCCCCGGAAAGTGTGTTGATGGTGGGCATGCAGACGTCTTAGCTTCCCTTTGTGCCTTGTGCGCACCACCTTCATTCCAGTTATTTCATATTTTCCTATTCATATTTATCTCTTGCATAACATATTGTTCACGGTGGGGCGGGACCACAGCTGTTCCCTTCGAGTCTTCATATTCAAAAATGCACCACTACTATATGATACATGAGTGTGTGTGTGTGTGCGTGCATGCGTGTGTGCGTGCGTGTGTGCGTGTGTGTGTGTGCGTGTGTTTGTGTGAACTGTAACCTTGACGACACTGCGGTGAAATGTGTGTTGCTGCCACTTTCTTGGCTCCAAACGGCCGGGGCGTGCTGACTGTTCCGGCTTCTTTCTGCCTGTTCTGTGGCCGCCTGTTGTCAGCACGTTGGGTCTGACTGCAGGATGCTCCAGTCTCCTACCGCTCCCTAACACACTGCTTAGGATGAATGGAAGCTCCTACGTGACCTTTAGGTGTGGATGGTCCGCCGATGTCTGTGATAATTAGCTGTATGACCTCCTCACGCCCCCTGGTGAGGAAGTCGGCCCATGTTTAATTTACCGCCCTGCCCAAAATAAATAGCAAAGATACCTTTTATTCTGACACCACTTCAAGCTATATGACCTTACTGTCTATGACCGTTTTTAATCCATATTAGTTGACATTATGCCTCATAATTCCCTGCTGTTGATTGGCTGAGGCTGTAATGAAATTATGGCCGATCTTCATCACCTTGCAGACAACTTTGGAAGCGTACGATAAATTAAATAATTAATTGAACTCCGCATTACAAATGCATTAGCTGAGTTGGACGGGTGAGGTCTCCTGTGTGTGTGGTCGGTGGCTCTGCGCAGTATTTGATGGTTTCGATTGACGTAGGGGGTGAGTTCCCCGCTGGCGAGCTGGTAGGATGTGGTATTCCTGCAGCAGGCTAAGTGCTGGAGCACATTGAATTTGGCGTCCGGAGGGAGCGCCGGCTGCTGTAGAAACAGCGACTGGAACCTCTTAAAGGGCATGAAAGTGTATTTGAGGAGCAACGCTGTGTCATAGTTTGTTGATAGGGTGGATTTCCCTTCAATTTTCTCCCCAGTCTCCCAGGGATCAGTCAAGTACTTATCTACGTGGGGGTGGAGGGGCACGCTGACAGACTCCTGACTGGGTGTCAGACATTAGGCTGAGGTGCCTACTAGGCTTGGGCGGTATCATTGTTTTCATACCGTCATACCTTTCTGACATCACACCGCGGTATACGGTATATGACGGTAAGACTTATCAGCTCCGACTCCGTCATGCGTAATCTGACTCCGTCACTACGCAGACCCCTCGAGCCCTCATACTTCTGTGTCGGGACGTCGGAGACGCAACGCAATTCACCACCAGGGTTGCCAGATTTCCCGCCCAATCTGGCAACCCCATCTGTAGCGCGCTGCCGCTAGGGTTGCCAGATTGGGCGGGAAAAATGGCCCGCGAGAGCTAGCGAGAGCCGTCACTTAGGTTTCGGTCACTTTCGGTTCACGCGACCCGCATTACTATCAATCAATCAATTTGCGCCGCTCCATTTTATTGTGTGACGCAACACTGATAGAAAGAAATGCATCTGTATTTTTGACGGTATTGAAAATCATACTGTCGGTATTTCTAAATACCCTGGTATACCGTAATACCGTCATACCGCCCAAGCCTAGTGCCTGCTCTGTAAATATGTGGTAAACACGTGGAGATTGGTTGGAATGTAAGAGCAAGGCTCACCGTTGAGATGGGAGAGAAGGCAGTAGACTTGGGACTGAACTATTGTAAGCAGAGCATTAATGTTAAAATAGGTAACCTACAGTCCTGCCCGGTAACACAAAACTGGGTAGATGGTTTTCCTTGGGCCGAGGCTACAGAACCATCACGTTACTATCAGAGATCATCGCTGCTGTTGCCTACGCAGCTGAGAGGGCTGTGGCAGTACCACTTATCGGTCTGAAAGGAGGGACCTCATACCATATATCCAGCCTGGTCTGGGACGCCCTCGGAGCCAACCTCTAGCGAATAGCGATTGTGGGAAACGGTTCGTCAAACACTCCACACACTGTCCACACTGTCAAAATAAAAGATAAAGATAGTGTGCTGGAGTGAGGAATATGTAGACATTTGATACGCATTTTTTTTCATGTGGGTGTGTAATGGAGAACAGGCAAAAAGAACAAGCTCATTTTGTAATAGAATAACGTGGGTTGGTAGTGTGAATAATGTTTGTACTTGGATTTAACTGGGTATAAACCTTCCAACCGGTCAAAATGTCCAAATAATGTCCTATAATTCCTATCAGAGAGAAGAGGAATCGATTTTCCAGAGTCGATGACTGCACCTGAGCAATCCTTTGACATCTGCAGCTGGTTTCATCAAACCGACCACATGCTTTGCTAATCCACAACAAGACATGCCATATAGAGAAAAGTATTGCTCTCTTTTATGACAATATTAGCATTTGGAATGATTTTGCAGCAGTAATACTAATACTATGAAAGGTGTTAAGTAATAATACACATAATTACATATCCAGTATGATAAAGGACTGCTTGGCTACCGGACTAGGCAAAGGAGCATCTCTAAATAGTAAAAAGCACTCCTTAATAGCAGCTTAACTCACATACATTCAGCCTTTAGCATTCCACCGTCATTGACCTAAAAACTTCTCAGATATGTATGGCTCTTATTTTATGCACAAACCGGTACGTTTATTATGCACTAGTGTGCACATCTAACGATGCAGCCTACACATTGCTTTGTTGTGTATTTTACACAAGAAAAAATCTATCAATATTGAGACTGAAATAATGTCTTGCACACTTACAAAACATAGTGTTGAACGTTTGAATGATCAAATAAATTAAAACGGTACATTTCTTAATGACAACCTGTACATAGTATATTCCCACAATGAAATTAAACTACCAAAATATCCATGGTGGTGTTGTTTACTGCCAACGCTATAACCAATGCTATCGCCGCTGCCAAGCTAGCCTGGTCTGAGATCCAGAAATGAGTAAATCCAGAAATGCTAGCAGCTGTCCAGGAAACCCGTCGGAACCATTGTCTACACGATGCTCCAACCATCGCTTCTTTAGAGCCAGCCCCAAACAAAGTCTAGGTTCAGATCAAAACCAACGCATGCATAGAACGGTGAATCAATATCCAAACAACATGTCCTGTAACTGACCCAGCCATCGGCCTTCTAGCTGTTTAGAATAATAAATAGTACCGTGCACTTACTGTGAGCCTAGCAAAACCTCTCCCACGCTGAGTTAACGTCTGACTCTACCATGTTCCTCTATCCTCTACCGCTGTTCAGATAAAGACTGAACATGCATGTTGTACTAACATGAGACTCAATATGGTGGACTACACATGGGGAGAACACATATTAACTACTCCACTATCCTATCAGTTGCTGCACTAAGGGGGAATTCTATTTGCCAAACCGGAGAGCGACAGTAAGCTTTTGATTGCTTTTGATTTCTGATTGCAAAGACAGACAGTCTCTGCAATCTAATCTTATCTTAACTGGAACTGGTTACCCGTTGCAATTTAGACCTATACTCCACACGTACGCTCATTTACATCCAAACCTCGAAAAACACATGTTAAGATTTAACCACAGAAAAGGTTTTGTTTTGCACAAAATGTTCCTTGTGAATCATTGCCAGCCCTTGCAGCATGGCTGGGGTTCCCCATAATGGATTGTCCATGGCTATTGTGGTAGGCAGACATTCAGAACTGGAGGCTTGACGAGAATTGAAAGCATCAGTTTTGGAAATAGCCTGCCTGTTGTTGTGTTTAACATTCATGTGAATGAACAACCCACCAACAGAGGTGGGCTGTGTTAATGTACACTAGTTTATTATTTCACCATTTCATTACCATTTACACAATTCCCAGACCTTTTTAATTGCTTGTTAACCGGACAACACATAATTATTCAGCTTGTACCTCGTTAATGACCTTTGATTACAGTAGTAATGCATTTCGTGTCACTCACAATTCACTCATGCACATCATGCTGTAATCGGACCAGTTATAGTATAGATCTCTGCTCCAGGGGTAGATGATCGATTTGACTCGCCTACCTCTGTGTATATTCCCTATTGTGACCTAAGACAATGTTATTTCCAGAGGGAATATTACAAATACTATGTACCAGAATATATAACAATTAAGTATAAATGTATATGCATACAAAAAGCAAATGTATCCAGAAGTCACGGTAATGATGTGGTAAGCAGCATGAGGTCTGAGCAGTCTGGAAACATAATTAAAGGGAGCTCAGCTCACAAACGGCCTTTTACATAAAGCCAGTAGCTTAAAGGAGATCTGGGATATTGCAGATGAAATCTGCCTTTTAATAATCACACAAGACAATGAACTTCAATTGAGTGGAAAAATGACCTTTTAAGATTCATCTTTTGTATCGATATTACTTTGGCACTTTGGTGTTAGTAAGGATTTGTCTCCCGAGTTATGTTCCTCTCAGTTAACACTCAGGCTGGCAGGCTCTAGTGGACACAACTATTATGGGATTGATTATACTTTCCTACTGATGCCAGTGTGCATCTGGATACAACCATGGCAGCCCCTAAAACCTTCTTATTTGGGTATTGTAAACTTTCTATGCATTTGTAAATGCATGAGAAAATAACAACATGACATGTCCTATTAATAATACTGCCATTCATTTTTTAAATCGGTGAGATTCTCCAATTGATCTATAAAAAGTGTTAGAGTGTGTATCAATCGTCAGTCAATTATATAAAAAAAGCAGGCGAAATACTGCTGTGTTTCCATCAACGATCGCACACACGCTTCGGGCAGAAATATTCTTCTAGCTGCCGACCAATAATCATATTTCAGCCCATAATGATGTCGCTGCAACATGTTGCAAATCAGGTTGTAGCTGTCCCATGTTGAGTAGCAGATAGACTCCGGCAGATAGACGGAGATTAGAGCGGATGAAAAACACACTGTGATCCTCTCTCGGCGCAGAAAGAGACAGGTACTGTGGCATTTCCTATCCTGCATCAAAATCAACCTCCAAACACACACATCCGAAGAACACAGAGGCTTCATGTTTATTTTGCCATGTTGGCCCAGGCTCTGATGCTGTCTGCTATCTCACATATCGGGCACACAGCTCTGGCAATATAGCAGAGAATGATGAAGTCATCAAGCACAAGAGGCCCGTTCTCCATCTTGCTTCCCGCCCTGTCTCATACTGAGTGGAGAGGAAGGCTGTACGGCGACAGCCACTGTGACCTTCTGAATACACTTGAGTGTAAATGTGAGGATCTCACTGTGAGTGATCTCTAGCCTCACCAGGGGCAGGGCGGTGCCGTTCCAAACACACCCTGACACCCTGAATTATCTCCCACCCTCTCCCACTCCCACCCTTTCCCTTGTTAGGCCCGTTCAAAATCACCCATTGTGCTGCAACTTATTAGTCAAAGAATGTCCTTTCCAGCGGGTGAATGTGTAATTACACCCAACGTGCTACACTAGCCCATTTATTAGAGCCTTATTTAGAGTGCAAATTAAGCTTTATTTGTTCTGCTTGGTCCTGCAAAGTGCGGCCGTCAACTAGACGGAGGGTAACCACCGCCTTCCTTCTGACAGAAATAAGGCGTAATGGTGCGGTCCCACTCCGAGGACACGTCACATAAATGTCCTCTGCTCTCCGGGACCGTCACACCATCCTCTCCATGACCAGAAGACAACTGGGTCACCGTTCCACCTGCTGCCTGCGTTTTATTATATTATTATTTATCATCTTCATTCCCCCACAATAACACTTCACAACCAGGCACAGAGAAACTAATTGGGGGGCCTAATCATCAATTAAGCGTGTAGCCAGTTTAAACAGAGCCACCTTACTCATAAAACAACTCAACAGCTTAGCCGGCCCCCTGGTGACCCGCCCCGTCGTCTGCCTCTGAAGGCTGTCCATCAGTCAGCGCGTTAAGGGCTGTGTGGCGCTGAACGGAGCGTGGAAGGGGCAGGACAGCACAACACAGTGAAGGCAGAGGCCCTCGCCCCACGGTCTGCTGCTGTAACGGGCTGTGGGTGTGTTCAGCTACTGGCAGACGCGCTACGCACCGGGAGGGATGTGAGCCGGAGACCAGCCGGCCTGCTCCTCAATGGACCTGAAGCAGGCAGCCGCGTAGGTAGTAAATAGTGAGTGTGGTCGAACTGCAACTTATTTTGGTCGTCATGAGTGTTTGCCAATTATAATCCTTTTCTGTATCTTCTTAAAAAAATTTTTTTTATTGTATCTTCTTTTTTTTTTAAGAGATTTAACATATAGGCAGCTGGAACCAAAATATGAATCTATTAAATCCATATGTGTACAATGCCCCTTTTCCAAACACCTAATGGATGGCAGATAGGAACCTCTAAACTCCAATACATTGTTAGTCTCTTGCTCACTTGAACCTTAACAGGATGCTCGTGGCTTGTTTGTGTTCATAGTACAGAATGAAACATTACTACGTGTACCGATTCGGTTGTTTTTCCTTTTTAACTTTAACCCAGCCCGTGCGTGTCATGTGAGCACAGTTGTACTATTTCAATATGCTTTGTGGTCATCAAAGAGGTCTAAAGCTGAGTCCTGCTAATGAAAGGGGATATATAATAAGAATAAAGACATTTGGTTCGAAGGAGAACTGTTGCCAGGTAACAGGGTACACTTCAGTCACCTGTTCAGGGAGGCTATAAACAGCACACATGTAAGTCCCAATCGAACCAGGGACACTACAAAACAAAATAATAACAATTAAATGTCAACCCGTTTCACCGGGGTCCTTATCCGGTCAGCAGAGGCTTGTGTGGACCGGACGGGGGTATAAAAGGGCCGTGTTTAGGATCTTTACGCCTTCACGCCCTGTGAAGACGTAAAGATCAGCAAGACACTCGCTGTCAGACTGGCAGCGGCAGCGGTGCCACACTGGACCCAGCGTCCTTCCAGCGCTCTCTGCCTGTCTGGCTGCAACACCATGAAATATGACCGGCTCCTCAGCTGAAGTCATCACACTCCCATCCATTGTCTGACCTAAATGCATAGTGATTAAAGGGACGCCCAGCCATCTCCTGGAACGCCCTGTGGTGTTGAAACACCTGCACCGCAGCACGCACACACACACACACACACACACACACACACACACACACACATAGGCACGCA
>OMLJ01051619.1:0-10469 GCA_900302595.1 Gadiculus argenteus | reverse complement strand
CACACATACACACACACACACACACACACACACACACACACACACACACACACACACACACACACACACACACACACACACACACACACACACACACACACACACACACACACACACACACTTTAACCCCTGGGGGGAGGGGGGAGAGATGGTCTTGTGACCGCAGGGCACAAGCAGGGGGGCAGCCTTTGGGTGGTTAGCTTCAGCCTGTTAGCACCGTCCTACTTCCGCGTTCTGTTCCTACCCCCGGGGAACTGTTGTGCACGAGTTTACTGCAGGGAACAAGCTCTGTCACCCGCGCATGTTTGGAGGCGGTACCTGAGGTGTTGCGAAGAATCACAGAGCCAACAGCACCACATTGTTATCCCACCGTTATCCCACCTGCGAGTGCACCATAGCGGACCAATGAATTGACGATGCTAAAACTATGCAAATTCCCGATGAGTTTTAAAGCCCATCCAATGCAGTTCATTGTCTTCTGCGTCCTACCTATCTGCCGGACCTGCCGGAATTTGGGTCTTGACCCCGGAATTAAGCTGACATGAATCCCTCATGGCGGTGGGCAATTTCAGACAATTTCAGACTCTTTAGGCCAAGTTTGCTAGCCTAGCATGGGCCATTGAAATGAAAGGGGGGCAAGGCTTCTCACTCTCTCCAGTTATATTAATACCTCCATGGGCACAAGTAATGAGCGAGGGAAAGAGGCCTTGGGGATTGTTGATGTGCGCTGGATGTAGTGTGTCAGGCTGAGAACAATAAACACACATGGTGTTAGAAATGCTCTACTTTGACTAGCTCTACTTCTGCAATGTAGAGGAGGTGGTGAGATTGTTTTTTTTATGAGAATGGACCAGAGAATACCGGTTGAGGTCAAAGTTGAGAGGTACACTGGCATGGTCACTATCATTTTGATCCAGATCTAGGAGCATACAGTGGGAAGAGGGGAGTGTGAAAAAAACCAACAACATCAACCACATCGGCCTGCCAATCGGCTGCTCCGATGAGAAAGCAAAGGAACGCAGGACCACAAAACCCTGCTATAGAATCCCCTGGTACCGTCCTCGAATTTGAAGGCTAACCGCCGCTGGCCTCATACACAGAGAAGCCTGCTGCCGGCCGTTACTGCTTCAAGGTTCTGATTAATTTAAATAGCAAGGCATACACATTTGTGGAGTGGCCTGGATCTGCTACAAAGAGACAATCAGAAGAATACAATGGGTGACGTATCCAGACCAGTGGAGCTAACCAATAGATAAGACTCTTGCCATATCCAGTCGGTAAAACAGCAATGCTTTTGGCCTGCCTATATCAGATACACCGATGTGATTGGTTAATGTTCGGATCTAAGGGAATCGGGGAGTGAGTATATTGCTCGTTCCCAGAGTGACTCTCTGAGCAAATACAAATTGTGTTCTTGCGAGTACTCTGGATTTCCAGGGTACCACCACTGTGGGGGGCACACCCAAACCCTACTGACAAACTACCTGTGAAGGAAGATGATCCATACATTTCATAGTATGGAGGACACAGTTATAGCCATTCGATTATAGCCATTTTGATAGGTATGGCAGATACCAGCCAAGACCAACACCAGTCAAGTTCATATACATTGATGCTGGTACTGTGGCAAGCATAAATAAACCTGACCTATTATAGGAACAGGAAGTAACGTTACCCTATTATAAACGACCTGTGGAAAGGGTCCATTTACATCCTCCTCCTTGTAATCCAGTCACCTCCGCAAAAGTGTGATCGACGTGAACGTTCCGGTTGTCCTGGAACTAAAATGAAACGACTTCTTCTTCCAAAGAGGAGTCATTTCTGTTTGCGCGGATCACAGGGAATCACTATCAAAATGCATCATCTGTGGACACACTTTGAACACAGTGGCATTTACACAGACACATACAGACAGACACACACACACACGCGCACAAGCCTTGGGCGCATTTATCTTCCTTGCTTTCTTTCTTTATTTTACAAGGCTGTTTGTCAGCTACCTTCTCGTTAACCATCAGAATTCTTCAGTAGACGCGGCTGAACAAAGGAAGGAGTCAATAGCGTAGATGCCTGCGTCAGGGAGTCATCTGACTTATGCATTTTATCTCCGTTGCAAACACACAATGGTTTCAGTTGAGCGAGATGGGACAAGTCTGCATTTAGTAAAGGCTGATAACTGAGATGGTAAGTCCTTTCAGGCACTTCATAAACCTGGCTTCAAACATGGTTCCCATATTGTTCTTTGTAAAGCTGATGGAATAGGACATATTCACCATTTGCTTCTTATAGTGATGATGTATTGCAATTCTGCAAAAAACAAGGAAATGAGGAATGAATTAAATCTATTACTTATAATGAACTGCCTAACAAATTAAAATTAAAAAAAATATTAAGAACTTAAGGTATTCCTGATTACACTGAACCCCCTTGGCCCTGACAATGCACAGATACACACTTCCTCATAAAAAATAATTAAAACATGATTATTTCATAGCCAAATCGAAGCAAGACGCACGGTTTTGCTTAACTGAGTAGCATCTTAGTATTTCCTTCCCCCGGGTTCCACCTCCAAATGCTATAATTCCAGTTTCAATAAAGACAATAACCACCACTAATTTTGTTACATTACAATATATATTTTTTCAACTAAAAGCCACATGAGGAATATTAAAATGTGTATTTTTTTCAGCAGGCCATTAAATTAACCATTCTAATGTTTCCTGAACCCCAATGAATTTATACCAGGGAGCCTTTATTATGTCAATAGTTGTTCAGCGCAAAGGTACAATCTTAATAATCTATGGATGTGTGAGTGAATACGACTTCATTAATGGTTCCTATAGTTTTACTTGGAAGACATTAAAGCCAATATACGTTTCACACTGCGTTGCGAATAAGTGTGATGTACGTATGGTGAAATATATTTGCTGCCCAGTTCTGGTTGTGGCCAACAATAGACAGACTTGCCTCTGTCCCCTCTGATCCCCGACGAACGGCGCAAACCGATTGAAGACACTTGTGGGAGGGGATGTGTGGCATGCTTGTCTGACGGACACTAGGCCTTAATTTAATCAATACTGGGAAGAAATAACCTTCCTCATTCGCAGACTATTCTCACACTTCCTTTGAGACACAACAAATGGACTGGACTGCTAGACTGTTTACAATGTGACTTGGCTGGCATGAGATTGGCTAATATATTCACATGGGGAATTAAAGGCAGCAGTGTGTGTTTATAGCTAAGTGAGCTTGTTGCACCTCCATGAACATGCGTCCCATTATTACTCACAATTAAGGAGGAGACATAGAGGGTTTTTTCTACTCCTAAACCTGCATTCTAGCCATCATTTATATAATTTTACCCAAGCCATTTGCCACATAGTGTTTTGGCCAGTGCAAAATGTCCCACTTTGCTTGCTTGGTTTTTAAACATATTCTACCACACAAAACCTGGAGAGGATGACAAAGCCTATACCTATCACAGGATAACAGGTGATTATAAAAGAAAATGTTCCGTGTTTCCTAACACACAATGCTTTGATTCTCTCACAGTCACCCAGCAGGGCCATCACAGACTCATGGAGAGAATTTTCAATTCGTGAAAGAAATCTATTGTGTAGCACATTATTACGGCTTGTGTATATGCAGCATGTTCTGCTGGGTGGGATTTTGCTTGTTGTGTTGTACGATGTACTTTTCTCCAAGCACAAGTTGTGTTTCAACTGGTCTGGTCCATTGAAAGATACAGACTTGATGTGACAAGTAATCATTCAAATGTAATTATATCATTATTATATTATAATTGGTGGAACTATGTGCAGTGGATTTAAATTAGGAAACGAGATATTTCGAGAATGTTTTGGAATTTCAATATTTTTATTTTGTCATGTTGCTGACTTTCCCTTTATTGAATATAATGGCTATTATATTTTACCTTACCCATGACCTTTTTTTTTTTTAACTCCGATTGCGTCTTTTCCGATTAGGCCTCGTCTTATACCTTTTGCATGAATCATTACAAAACATAATACATGCATATTATAATAGATACAATGCATATATTTAAAAAATGCAATTGAGTTGAAATTAAATTAGTTGCTTAAGCCATGTAGGCCTACGCTTATAATCAGCTTTGACTTTTTTTCACACTACGCAACGACGGACATTCACCGAATGAATTCGGTGAGCGAGAGATTTAAGTTGTGTTGCTTTACCTTTTACTATTTTCGATAGGCTTGAACGTTTTCAAAGACATGGCAACTTATAAAGCGGTGTCTTTTTTAAGAAGAGAATTATACACTGGAATATATTTCTATGTCGTGCCTTATCATTAATAACCTGCAGGGAATCCAAAAGACATGGTAACTTACTCATATCAACTTTGTTTTCTAAACGTATACACATATTATGAAGCCTTATATAATAATAGTTATATATCCATATGATAGGCCTCGATCATGGCGTCTATAAAATATTTAAAAAAAGAAAGCCAATGGACATCCTCAAATTAAACATCACGTCTTCATGCATTTAATACAGTTTTTTATTCAAAAACGAACAATTTAGTAAACAGGATGAAAATCACTTATAAACAAACGTATACAGCACTCTCACAGAACTGTCAATATCATACTGTACACTTTACACAGAGGCTCATTCTCCCTCTAGACGCAGTCCGTTCACTTATGGGACAGGAATGACTGCTTCTCGCAAAGAAAGTGCAAATTGAAGTACGATGCTGTGCAGTCCGAATACAGTGAGCAGATCAGTTTTCGAGATAAATCCCCGCAGTAGGCCTCTCTCCTATGCTAAGAGAGGCCTACGCTACTGTAGCCTACGTCTTGACTACATGGATTAAAGTGCAACTGTCGCAGTCTGATGAATACTTGAAGCATGTCTGTGAACCTTGATAGCCTATATTAACAATGCATGTCCACGTGTTCATATAGCAGAGGCCCAGGGACCCCAGGCAGACCCTATCATGGGCTTCCACCACATCTCGTCTCATGGAATGTAGATGCAAACCATATGTTACATCTCAAGGGTTTTCAATCATAAATATTTGATCACGGGGGGTGACGACATATATTACAAAAAGGGGGGGGGGTGTTACTGGTAACCGTTTTTTTTTCTTTAATTCTCCCACATGGGCCTACACGGACGAGTCTCTCGTTGCGATGGGGACGCCTGCACGCTCATAACTCATCGTTGTGTTTGCCGGACTCCTGGTCGCTCTGGTCGTCCGTGAAGCACACGTCCACGTCGCTGTCGTTGTCGCTCTTCTGCTCCGCGTCCTCGTCAAACATGTCGTCCGCCTTGTCCTCGTTCTTCTTCATCGTCTGCCCCGGGTGGCGGGACTTGACGTGGCGCTCCAGGTCCCGCCGGCGCACCAGCACCTTGCCGCAGAACTCGCACCTGTACGGCGTGTTGCCCTCGGCGTGCAGGCGGATGTGTTTGTTCAGGTTGCTGGGGTCCCCGAACGGCCTGAAGCACACCTTGCACTTGAGGGGCTTGTAGCCCGTGTGTGTCCTCATGTGGATCTTCAGTCCGTATTTCCGAGAGTACAGCTTCCCGCAGTACAGGCACAGGTGGCCCTTCTTGGGCTTGCCGGTGGAGCCCTGCAGGTGGCCCCCCGCGGGCCCCGACTCGATGCGCGTCCTGCTCTTCTCCACGCCGATTTCGGACAGCTGCTGGGTGTGCATCGCGATCTCCCGGTCGATGTTGGTGATCTGACCGATGTCCTGGTTGAGAGACGGCGCGCTGAAGTAGGACATGGACTCGGGGTACTTGAGGAGGTTGCTGAAGTGGAACTTTAAGGGGTAATAAGGCGAGCTGTACAGCAGCTCCCCGTTGTACACCGTGAAGGGCATGAGAGGGATGTTGCAGTCTCCGTTGTACGGCTTAACCCCGTCGAACTGGGGCAGCGAGAACCTCTCGAAATGGAGCCCCGGTGTCATTTGTGGGTAGCGGGAGGGAGACAGGCTTGTGTGCATCCGACCGTCGACGTGCTTGAACGCAGAGGTGTCCTCTATGTGGGGCAATAGCGGGAACCCCCGCATGGGGTTGGCGCACGGCACCATCGGGGAGATGGACTCGATGGCCGGCACGCACTTGGAAGGATGGCCGGCGCAGTTTAATGATTCGTTCACGTTGCGCAATGACTTCACGTGGTGGTGGCCCACTTGTTTGCTGAACCCCAGTCCGTTGAGTTTCCCGCCGGACGACTCCTCCCGGGAGGGGTCGGCGGGGCCCGGGGCCTTATTGGAGACGCCCATGGGTTTAAACGCAGAGCGCACGCCCGGGTGGAAGCCCATGCTGCTCAGCACCGACGTCGTGGCGCCGAAGCCGAGGAAGTGTCCGTGGTTCCTGGCCGACGTGACGCTCATATCGAGTGCCCGGTCCTGGTCCTCGGAGCTCTTCTTGGACAGGCCTTTGCTGGGGAACGGGGAGGAGGAAGACACGACTCTCCGGCCCGGCTCTGAGATGATGGACGCGTTGTGGTGGCCGACCCTCGGAGAGGTGGTGGAGGTGTTGGGTATGTCTCCGGATTTGGGGGACCTGCTGCTGCCCCGGGCCTGGTCGTTGCTCACGAAGCCGCGTCCGTTGCTCAGGGCGCAGTGGAAGTGGACGTGGGCCTTGAGCGTGTTGGGGTGCTTGAATATTCTCCAGCAGTACCAGCAGATGTAGCGCTCCTCGCCTGGTGGGACACAAGGAAAACGTAGTCTTAATAATAATAATAATAATAATAATAATAATAATAATAATAATATAATATAATATAATATATACAAACAATCGAACACACGTGGAATAGGGTTTTAAGTGATGCATTCAGAACATGGACGGAGGGAAAGGGGGTGTTATATTTGCTTGATATAACGGGATAAATGGTTCATCATGCAAACCTTGCTAAAAATAAATCATTAGAATTAGGATGCGTGTTGTATCGAGTTTACCCCCCTCCCTCCTCCTCCCCGTGGAGTAATGAGCGGTTAATATACATGTAATGATTTTGTAATCCTCATTGGACGCCATTGTTTGTTTTTGTGTGGATTATTTTGCCATCAAAAGAGCAAACGCCCTTTCGCAATCTGTCGCCCAGTAAAACACAAGGCATTGAATACGGAGGACTTTCTCCATCCGTCCATCCGTCTACGCGGCTCCGCTTATTCCCGTGGAAGTGACAGCAGCTGTGGCTTGAAATCGCAAGTCGCCAGAAACAATGGCGACGGTCCCATCTGTTGACGCCTAAATAATGGTAGCGCGTCTGTCGAGGAGCGCGCGGCCCGGCGGAGCGGGACGGCCGCGCGCACAGCAGCGCTCGGTCGCAAATCAGGAGGGCAATATACACCCCACATAAAAGTTGGTATTCATGGGACAACAATACCTGACGCACCCAGCTAATTAAGCGTGAAGCACTTGTTTTTTGGGGGGATTTATTTGCTTTTGAATACATCAATATTAATGACGCGAGGGGACAGTTGTTGACCCTCTTCTTCATCTGCTGCTCGACTGCTATTCGTTTCTGGGGTGATGTGTGCTTTATGTTGGCCTATCCAGGGGTTTCTTCAATGCCCTTATTATACTCGGGTATAGGCCTAGGCCAATTGGATAAACGAAAGACATACATTTACATTGTACTCTGTAAACTATAGATCTATAGTTTAGTAAGCCCTTTATATATTCCAAATATGGCCGATAGTTGGCTTTGAAGCGTTCGTTGGTAATTAATAAAAAACATTGAGCGGCTTTTAGCTCATGGTGTCATTGTTATCTTATCAAGATTAAAGACATTAATACCCAAGCACAAACGAAATATATTAACTTTAACGTAAACAGTGCGATTTTTTTAAAAGACCATACTCCTTCTGGCCTTGGTAATGCATAATACCTTTTACCGTATCCTATAGGCCTACTATTAAAAATATATTTTGTATTTTATGTGTCGATAACTAATAGCTAGGCCTACTTTTTAATTATTATTTGTATTATATATAATACGGATTAGTATTATTATGAATAATAATTAATATTATTATATTGGTAGTGTCATTATATTCCTCATTAGGCTATATTCTTTTGACATGAATATAGACGTTCAACAGTAAACATCCTTCAATCGAAAAGCTTTGATTTGCATTAAAAAATAAATGTAAAAAAGGTGAGCCCGAGAGACTGAAATGCAATTGTTCGAGCATCACACTATAGAGCCATTAAACCGTGAAACGATGGACCTCTCAACATGTCGATTGTCATGCATGCATCCTTTAAGGCCTTAAACAAATTTACCAAAAATAACCAAGAAATTAACAACACGGAATTTATTGTTCGTTCAGCCATAATGATTCTAACTAAGATTCATACTCATGCTCCTGGAATCATCTTATAACGTACCTTTTTCGTCGTGAGTGGGAGTGGCTGTGGTCGGGATGTCGTACCACTGGGCCAGGGGGTTCGAGTACCACACACTCAGCTCTTCACCGGCTGGTATCTCTCTCAGCACACGGTAGAAAATCTTCAAAATAAATAAGTAAAGAGATTAGGTCACTCCGATTTCTTAAAGGATGAACCAAATCGATCAGTGCAGCACCATGCATGACAGAAAGTCACTCACCTGTCCGCCAGGTAAATCCGAGACCGCTTCCAGGTTCTGCTCCTCGCTGTTCCTCGCGGCGCGTATGAACCCGATCCACTCTGGTCCTGTGCAGCCCGACTCGTCCACGAACTCCCCACGTATGATGCGGATCTATAAAGCGCACAGACAAGAAGGCGTCGTTAAAATGGGAAACACATAGCACTTAGACTAAAATAATAGTAGGCCTAATAATAATAGTAATAAACAAATAGCCTACAGAAATTAATAGCTTTTACAATCATAACAGCAAAGTTGTGTTCTGTCGTGATTATATATATATATATATATAATTTGCCATAATTATATATATATATAGAATTATGGCAAATTATTTATTTATATTATATTTGTCCTTTCTTTGAACGAATTTGCATCCATGTTCAAACGGTCCCCAGCGTCTTCATCCCACCGCCGTGAGGCAACACTGATCATTTATTAACGCGAATAACGCAGGCCTAATTGAGTTGATATGGGAAACGAATTTGAGGAGTGTCAGAGCGTTTCTAAACTGTTCACGGAGAGGAAAGATTGAAGCGTGACATTTGACACAGAGATTGCACCTGATGATCGCGCCCGGCCCCGGGGGCCTTGCATTTAGACGCATCCATCACCACCGCTGACAGCCCTCACAATAACACGGGGCATTTACAAAGCAGTTATGGCTGCAAATTCTTCTTTTATTCGATGTACTTTTATTTATGTATTCATTTATTCTATAGGCCCACGAATCTGTATTATTTTTATAGGTTTTTTTTTTGTTCGTTAGTTTGTACGATTGTTGTGTGATATAACCGAAGTAACCGATGATATAACCGAAGTAACCGTAACTGATGTAACCGAATAATTCCATCCCTGTCATAGTGTTTGTTAATTTATTTTTGTTTTAGCTGGAATCCAGGCAGTTCGGTCATGTGTCGGTGACGTAGGCCTTCGTTTGTTGAAATATGTTATTGAAATAACTAGAGTGCTTGCCTGTGTCTAGCAAGGGATGGATACATCCTGCAGAATCCCATTAGGACGGTTCACTACAAGCAGACAAACTGACAAGTCGGCTTTAGGCCTACACTACTGATAAAATGCAATTATTTCAATATTTTTTGACAGCCTAAACCAATTAACATGATAAGGCCCATTGGACGATGACAGATATTAAACAATGCAAATGGAATTCATTGGTGTAATTATATCGGCCTATATAGGCCTACAGCCTATTGTATCACATACAGTCGTTACAGTTCATTATTAAATCGTTGCAATATTCGTTGAACAGAGCATCAAGGAGTTACTATAGGCTAGTATTATTCAGCATAGCTATTTAAACCTATTGGATATTAAACTTTCAATTAATAATCCAAAATAGAATAGGACATTTATAAATTAGAAATAATGTAATGTGTAATATATTAACCAACGTGCTCCCTAGTCGGTCACATAAATAATATATCAAACCAATAAAGCAATGAATAAGTCAAGAATTAATGAAAGGGAGGGAGGAGGGGGGAGGGATGGAGAAAGAGATAAAGTTGCATTGCAGTTTACCTTTTTCTTGGGTCCAACTTCCTTACGGTCCGACAAGTACTTCCCGAGTTTGAAAATGCCCGGCACCGGTCCTATGCGGAGTCCGGCCGGGATGCAGCAGTCCGCAAACACACTGATAGGAGAGGCTCGTGATGCTTGCATGGCTGGCTGTGCGTGCGCCGAGATCAGAACCATGAAGCCCGACTGAACGAGACAAGTGGGAGAGTCAGAGAGATGAGCACAGGCCAATCTCCGCCCGCAAAGTGACGCTGTGGCGTATGCGACCCGGCTTTTTCTAATGCAGCAACAAGGTATC